>JAPFQT010000150.1:0-40000 GCA_027627225.1 Congeria kusceri
TGGTAAGTAGTAGTGACATGTACTAGTAGTAGTAGACTTGGTAGTAGTAGTACATGTACTAGTAGTAGTAGACTTGGTAGTAGTAGTACTATTGTACTAGTAGTAGCTAGACTTGGTAGTAGTAGTACATGTACTAGTAGTAGTAGACTTAGGTACGTAGTTAGTACATGTACTAGTAGTAGTAGACTTGGTAGTAGGTAGTACATGTACCTAGTAGTAGTAGACTTGGTAGTAGTAGTACATGTACTAGTAGTAGTAGACTTGGTAGTAGTAGTACATGTACTAGTAGTAGTAGACGTGGTAGTAGTAGTACATGTACTAGTAGTAGTAGACGTGGTAGTAGTAGTAATTACTAGTAGTAGTAGTAGTAGACTTGTAGTAGTAGTACATGGTACTAGTAGTAGTAGACTTGGTAGTAGTAGTACATTGTACTAGGTAGTAGTAGGACTTGGTAGTAGTAGTACATGTACTAGTAGTAGTAGACTTGGGGTAGTAGTAGTACATGTACTAGTAGTAGTAGACGTTGGTAGTAGTAGTACATGTACTAGTAGTAGTAGACTTGGTAGTAGTAGTACATGTACTAGTAGTAGTAGACTTGTTAGTAGTAGTACATGTACTAGTAGTAGTAGACTTGGTAGTAGTAGTACATGTACTAGTAGTAGTAGACTTGGTAGTAGTAGTACATGTACTAGTAGTAGTAGACTTGGTAGTAGTAGTACATGTACTAGTAGTAGTAGACTTGGTAGTAGTAGTACATGTACTAGTAGTAGTAGACTTGGTAGTAGTAGTACATGTACTAGTAGTAGTAGACTTGGTAGTAGTAGTACATGTACTAGTAGTAGTAGACTTGGTAGTAGTAGTACATGTACTAGTAGTAGTAGACTTGGTAGTAGTAGTACATGTACTAGTAGTAGTAGACTTGGTAGTAGTAGTACATGTACTAGTAGTAGTAGACTTGGTAGTAGTAGTACATGTACTAGTAGTAGTAGACTTGGTAGTAGTAGTACATGTACTAGTAGTAGTAGACTTGGTAGTAGTAGTACATGTACTAGTAGTAGTAGACTTGGTAGTAGTAGTACATGTACTAGTAGTAGTAGACTTGGTAGTAGTAGTACATGTACTAGTAGTAGTAGACTTGGTAGTAGTAGTACATGTACTAGTAGTAGTAGACTTGGTAGTAGTAGTACATGTACTAGTAGTAGTAGACGTGGTAGTAGTAGTACATGTACTAGTAGTAGTAGACGTGGTAGTAGTAGTACATGTACTAGTAGTAGTAGACTTGGTAGTAGTAGTACATGTACTAGTAGTAGTAGACTTGGTAGTAGTAGTACATGTACTAGTAGTAGTAGACTTGGTAGTAGTAGTACATGTACTAGTAGTAGTAGACTTGGTAGTAGTAGTACATGTACTAGTAGTAGTAGACTTGGTAGTAGTAGTACATGTACTAGTAGTAGTAGACTTGGTAGTAGTAGTACATGTACTAGTAGTAGTAGACTTGGTAGTAGTAGTACATGTACTAGTAGTAGTAGACTTGGTAGTAGTAGTACATGTACTAGTAGTAGTAGACTTGGTAGTAGTAGTACATGTACTAGTAGTAGTAGACTTGGTAGTAGTAGTACATGTACTAGTAGTAGTAGACTTGGTAGTAGTAGTACATGTACTAGTAGTAGTAGACTTGGTAGTAGTAGTACATGTACTAGTAGTAGTAGACTTGGTAGTAGTAGTACATGTACTAGTAGTAGTAGACTTGGTAGTAGTAGTACATGTACTAGTAGTAGTAGACTTGGTAGTAGTAGTACATGTACTAGTAGTAGTAGACTTGGTAGTAGTAGTACATGTACTAGTAGTAGTAGACTTGGTAGTAGTAGTACATGTACTAGTAGTAGTAGACTTGGTAGTAGTAGTACATGTACTAGTAGTAGTAGACTTGGTAGTAGTAGTACATGTACTAGTAGTAGTAGACTTGGTAGTAGTAGTACATGTACTAGTAGTAGTAGACGTGTAGTAGTAGTACATGTACTGTAGTAGTAGACTTGGTAGGTAGTAGTCAGTACATGTACTAGTAGTAGTAGACTTGGTAGTAGTAGTACATGTACTAGTAGTAGTAGACTTGGTAGTAGTAGTACATGTACTAGTAGTAGTAGACTTGGTAGTAGTAGTACATGTAACTAGTAGTAGTAGACTTGGTAGTAGTAGTACATGTACTAGTAGTAGTAGACTTGGTAGTAGTAGTACATGTACTAGTAGTAGTAGACTTGGTAGTAGTAGTACATGTACTAGTAGTAGTAGACTTGGTAGTAGTAGTACATGTACTAGTAGAGTAGACGTGGTAGTAGTAGTAGTAGTAGTAGACTTGGTAGTAGTAGTACATGTACTAGTAGTAGTAGTAGTAGTAGACGTGGTAGTAGTAGTACATGTACTAGTAGTAGTAGACTTGGTAGTAGTAGTACATGTACTAGTAGTAGTAGACTTGGTAGTAGTAGTACATGTACTAGTAGTAGTAGACTTGGTAGTAGTAGTACATGTACTAGTAGTAGTAGACTTGGTAGAAGTAGTACATGTACTAGTAGTAGTAGACTTGGTAGTAGTAGTACATGTACTAGTAGTAGTAGACTTGGTAGTAGTAGTACATGTACTAGTAGTAGTAGACTTGGTAGTAGTAGTACATGTACTAGTAGTAGTAGACGTGGTAGTAGTAGTACATGTACTAGTAGTAGTAGACGTGGTAGTAGTAGTACATGTACTAGTAGTAGTAGACTTGGTAGTAGTAGTACATGTACTAGTAGTAGTAGACTTGGTAGTAGTAGTACATGTACTAGTAGTAGTAGACTTGGTAGTAGTAGTACATGTACTAGTAGTAGTAGACTTGGTAGTAGTAGTACATGTACTAGTAGTAGTAGACTTGGTAGTAGTAGTACATGTACTAGTAGTAGTAGACGTGGTAGTAGTAGTACATGTACTAGTAGTAGTAGACTTGGTAGTAGTAGTACATGTACTAGTAGTAGTAGACTTGGTAGTAGTAGTACATGTACTAGTAGTAGTAGACGTGGTAGTAGTAGTAGTAGTAGTAGACTTGGTAGTAGTAGTACATGTACTAGTAGTAGTAGTAGTAGTAGACGTGGTAGTAGTAGTACATGTACTAATAGTAGTAGACGTGGTAGTAGTAGTACATGTACTAGTAGTAGTAGACTTGGTAGTAGTAGTACATGTACTAGTAGTAGTAGACTTGGTAGTAGTAGTACATGTACTAGTAGTAGTAGACGTGGTAGTAGTAGTACATGTACTAGTAGTAGTAGACGTGGTAGTAGTAGTACATGTACTAGTAGTAGTAGACTTGGTAGTAGTAGTACATGTACTAGTAGTAGTAGACTTGGTAGTAGTAGTACATGTACTAGTAGTAGTAGACTTGGTAGTAGTAGTACATGTACTTGTAGTAGCAGACGTGGTAGTAGTAGTACATGTACTAGTAGTAGTAGACGTGGTAGTAGTAGTACATGTACTAGTAGTAGTAGACTTGGTAGTAGTAGTACATGTACTAGTAGTAGTAGACTTGGTAGTAGTAGTACATGTACTAGTAGTAGTAGACTTGGTAGTAGTAGTACATGTACTAGTAGTAGTAGACTTGGTAGTAGTAGTACATATACTAGTAGTAGTAGACTTGGTAGTAGTAGTACATGTACTAGTAGTAGTAGACGTGGTAGTAGTAGTACATGTACTAGTAGTAGTAGACGTTGGTAGTAGTATTACATGTACTAGTAGTAGTAGACTTGGTAGTAGTAGTACATGTACTAGTAGTAGTAGACTTGGTAGTAGTAGTACATGTACTAGTAGTAGTAGACTTGGTAGTAGTAGGACATGTACTAGTAGTAGTAGACTTGGTAGTAGTAGTACATGTACTGGTAGTAGTAGACGTGGTAGTAGTAGTACATGTACTAGTAGTAGTAGACTTGGTAGTAGTAGTACATGTACTAATAGTAGTAGACTTGGTAGTAGTAGTACATGTACTAGTAGTAGTAGACTTGGTAGTAGTAGTACATGTACTAGTAGTAGTAGACTTGGTAGTAGTAGTACATGTACTAGTAGGAGTAGACGTGGTAGTAGTAGTACATGTACTAGTAGTAGTAGACGTGGTAGTAGTAGTACATGTACTAGTAGTAGTAGACTTGGTAGTAGTAGTACATGTACTAGTAGTAGTAGACTTGGTAGTAGTAGTACATGTACTAGTAGTAGTAGACGTGGTAGTAGTAGTACATGTACTAGTAGTAGTAGACTTGGTAGTAGTAGTACATGTACTAGTAGTAGTAGACTTGGTAGTAGTAGTACATGTACTAGTAGTAGTAGACTTGGTAGTAGTAGTACATGTACTAGTAGTAGTAGACTTGGTAGTAGTAGTACATGTACTAGTAGTAGTAGACGTGGTAGTAGTAGTAGTAGTAGTAGACTTGTAGTAGTAGTACATGTACTAGTAGTAGTAGTAGTAGTAGACGTGGTAGTAGTAGTACATGTACTAGTAGTAGTAGACTTGGTAGTAGTAGTACATGTACTAGTAGTAGTAGACTTGGTAGTAGTAGTACATGTACTAGTAGTAGTAGACTTGGTAGTAGTAGTACATGTACTAGTAGTAGTAGACTTGGTAGTAGTAGTACATGTACTAGTAGTAGTAGACTTGGTAGTAGTAGTACATGTACTAGTAGTAGTAGACTTGGTAGTAGTAGTACATGTACTAGTAGTAGTAGACTTGGTAGTAGTAGTACATGTACTAGTAGTAGTAGACTTGGTAGTAGTAGTACATGTACTAGTAGTAGTAGACGTGGTAGTAGTAGTACATATACTAGTAGTAGTATACTTGGTAGTAGTAGTACATGTACTAGTAGTAGTAGACTTGGTAGTAGTAGTACATGTACTAGTAGTAGTAGACGTGGTAGTAGTAGTACATGTACTAGTAGTAGTAGACGTGGTAGTAGTAGTACATGTACTAGTAGTAGTAGACGTGGTAGTAGTAGTACATGTACTAGTAGTAGTAGACGTGGTAGTAGTAGTACATGTACTAGTAGTAGTAGACGTGGTAGTAGTATTAGTAGTAGTAGACTTGGTAGTAGTAGTACATGTACTAGTAGTAGTAGTAGTAGTAGACGTGGTAGTAGTAGTACATGTTCTAGTAGTAGTAGACTTGGTAGTAGTAGTACATGTACTAGTAGTAGTAGTAGTAGTAGATGTGGTAGTAGTAGTACATGTACTAGTAGTAGTAGACTTGGTAGTAGTAGTACATGTACTAGTAGTAGTAGACTTGGTAGTAGTAGTACATGTACTAGTAGTAGTAGACTTGGTAGTAGTAGTACATGTACTAGTAGTAGTAGACTTGGTAGTAGTAGTACATGTACTAGTAGTAGTAGACTTGGTAGTAGTAGTACATGTACTAGTAGTAGTAGACTTGGTAGTAGTAGTACATGTACTAGTAGTAGTAGACTTGGTAGTAGTAGTACATGTACTAGTAGTAGTAGACTTGGTAGTAGTAGTACATGTACTAGTAGTAGTAGACGTGGTAGTAGTAGTACATGTACTAGTAGTAGTATACTTGGTAGTAGTAGTAGTACATGTACTAGTAGTAGTAGACTTGGTAGTAGTAGTACATGTACTAGTAGTAGTAGACGTGGTAGTAGTAGTACATGTACTAGTAGTAGTAGACGTGGTAGTAGTAGTACATGTACTAGTAGTAGTAGACGTGGTAGTAGTAGTACATGTACTAGTAGTAGTAGACGTGGTAGTAGTAGTACATGTACTAGTAGTAGTAGACTTGGTAGTAGTAGTACATGTACTAGTAGTAGTAGACTTGGTAGTAGTAGTACATGTACTAGTAGTAGTAGACTTGGTAGTAGTAGTACATGTACTAGTAGTAGTAGACGTGGTAGTAGTAGTAGTAGTAGTAGACTTGGTAGTAGTAGTACATGTACTAGTAGTAGTAGTAGTAGTAGACGTGGTAGTAGTAGTACATGTACTAGTAGTAGTAGACTTGGTTCTAGTAGTACATGTACTAGTAGTAGAAGACTTGGTAGTAGTAGTACATGTACTAGTAGTAGTAGACGTGGTAGTAGTAGTACATGTACTAGTAGTAGTAGACTTGGTAGTAGTAGTACATGTACTAGTAGTAGTAGACTTGGTAGTAGTAGTACATGTACTAGTAGTAGTAGACTTGGTAGTAGTAGTACATGTACTAGTAGTAGTAGACTTGGTAGTAGTAGTACATGTACTAGTAGTAGTAGACGTGGTAGTAGTAGTACATGTACTAGTAGTAGTAGACTTGGTAGTAGTAGTACATGTACTAGTAGTAGTAGACTTGGTAGTAGTAGTACATGTACTAGTAGTAGTAGACTTGGTAGTAGTAGTACATGTACTAGTAGTAGTAGACTTGGTAGTAGTAGTACATGTACTAGTAGTAGTAGACTTGGTAGTAGTAGTACATGTACTAGTAGTAGTAGACTTGGTAGTAGTAGTACATGTACTAGTAGTAGTAGACTTGGTAGTAGTAGTACATGTACTAGTAGTAGTAGACTTGGTAGTAGTAGTACATGTACTAGTAGTAGTAGACGTGGTAGTAGTAGTACATGTACTAGTAGTAGTAGACGTGGTAGTAGTAGTACATGTACTAGTAGTAGTAGACGTGGTAGTAGTAGTACATGTACTAGTAGTAGTAGACTTGGTAGTAGTAGTACATGTACTAGTAGTAGTAGACTTGGTAGTAGTAGTACATGTACTAGTAGTAGTAGACGTGGTAGTAGTAGTACATGTACTAGTAGTAGTAGACTTGGTAGTAGTAGTACATGTACTAGTAGTAGTAGACTTGGTAGTAGTAGTACATGTACTAGTAGTAGTAGACGTGGTAGTAGTAGTACATGTACTAGTAGTAGTAGACGTGGTAGTAGTAGTACATGTACTAGTAGTAGTAGACTTGGTAGTAGTAGTACATGTACTAGTAGTAGTAGACTTGGTAGTAGTAGTACATGTACTAGTAGTAGTAGACTTGGTAGTAGTAGTACATGTACTAGTAGTAGTAGACTTGGTAGTAGTAGTACATGTACTAGTAGTAGTAGACTTGGTAGTAGTAGTACATGTACTAGTAGTAGTAGACTTGGTAGTAGTAGTACATGTACTAGTAGTAGTAGACTTGGTAGTAGTAGTACATGTACTAGTAGTAGTAGACGTGGTAGTAGTAGTACATGTACTAGTAGTAGTAGACTTGTAGTAGTAGTACATGTACATAGTAACTTTACTAGTAGTAGTAGACTTGGTAGTAGTAGTACATGTACTAGTAGTAGTAGACTTGGTAGTAGTAGTACATGTACTATTAGTAGTAGACGTGGTAGTAGTAGTACATGTACTAGTAGTAGTAGACGTGGTTGTAGTAGTACATGTACTAGTAGTAGTAGACGTGGTAGTAGTAGTACATGTACTAGTAGTAGTAGACTTGGTAGTAGTAGTACATGTACTAGTAGTAGTAGACTTGGTAGTAGTAGTACATGTACTAGTAGTAGTAGACGTGGTAGTAGTAGTACATGTACTAGTAGTAGTAGACGTGGTAGTAGTAGTACATGTACTAGTAGTAGTAGACGTGGTAGTAGTAGTACATGTACTAGTAGTAGTAGACGTGGTAGTAGTATTAGTAGTAGTAGACTTGGTAGTAGTAGTACATGTACTAGTAGTAGTAGTAGTAGTAGACGTGGTAGTAGTAGTACATGTACTAGTAGTAGTAGACTTGGTAGTAGTAGTACATGTACTAGTAGTAGTAGACTTGGTAGTAGTAGTACATGTACTAGTAGTAGTAGACTTGGTAGTAGTAGTACATGTACTAGTAGTAGTAGACTTGGTAGTAGTAGTACATGTACTAGTAGTAGTAGACTTGGTAGTAGTAGTACATGTACTAGTAGTAGTAGACTTGGTAGTAGTAGTACATGTACTAGTAGTAGTAGACTTGGTAGTAGTAGTACATGTACTAGTAGTAGTAGACTTGGTAGTAGTAGTACATGTACTAGTAGTAGTAGACGTGGTAGTAGTAGTACATGTACTAGTAGTAGTAGACTTGGTAGTAGTAGTACATGTACTAGTAGTAGTAGACGTGGTAGTAGTAGTACATGTACTAGTAGTAGTAGACTTGGTAGTAGTAGTACATGTACTAGTAGTCGTAGACTTGGTAGTAGTAGTACATGTACTAGTAGTAGTAGACGTGGTAGTAGTAGTACATGTACTAGTAGTAGTAGACGTGGTAGTAGTAGTACATGTACTAGTAGTAGTAGACGTGGTAGTAGTAGTACATGTACTAGTAGTAGTAGACTTGGTAGTAGTAGTACATGTACTAGTAGTAGTAGACTTGGTAGTAGTAGTACATGTACTAGTAGTAGTTGACTTGGTAGTAGTAGTACATGTACTAGTAGTAGTAGACTTGGTAGTAGTAGTACATGTACTAGTAGTAGTAGACGTGGTAGTAGTAGTACATGTACTAGTAGACTTGGTAGTAGTAGTACATGTACTAGTAGTAGTAGACGTGGTAGTAGTAGTACATGTACTAGTAGTAGTAGACTTGGTAGTAGTAGTACATGTACTAGTAGTAGTAGACTTGGTAGTAGTAGTACATGTACTAGTAGTAGTAGACTTGGTAGTAGTAGTACATGTACTAGTAGTAGTAGACGTGGTAGTAGTAGTACATGTACTAGTAGTACATGTAGTAGTAGCAGAAGTTGTTGTAATAGTAGTAGTATTTTTTATAATAATAATAATAAATAATAATAACAATAATAATAATTGTCTATAAATTAACAACCGACGCCACCAATACCTTAATCATCGCCATCATCATTATCATTTGTATCACAATCGAGATCATCATTATCATCATATTATTCGTCCTCTGCTTGTTCTAATCTGTTGATACGCTCCATTGAACTATTTACAGATTAGTTAGCGTAATACAGTTATAATGAGTTTCAGAGGTTCCATTTTCTTGATGAAAAACGATCGTAAAATACTCACCTCATTCCCAATTATATGGAATTATATACATGTCGACTAACGTACCGCGTCTGCATTTATGATCAAGTTTTATATATTACTGGAAAACCAGAAAGTCGGTATGCACGAATTTATATATTTATTAAAGGGACATTGCTGTTCTCAATCGATATAAAGTACGATCTAAAGTTTATTAACGTATCGACATAGTCTATACTAGACAGAATACCGAGTATACAAAGTCAAAAAATGAATTAAGAAAACGTGGACTTAATAAGAAGTTCTTCTATTTAACATTCCAATTTGTAGTATATATAAAAATATACATATAATGCTATTCCTTCAAGATGTTCACAAGCTAATATGTTTCAGTTGTATGTATTTTTCTTACTCAATGATTTTTACGAATTGTACGACTAGCATTGTCCCTGTAAAATAAAGTTGTCGGGAGAATACTCTCCATGTGACCAAGAGGTCCCGGGCTCTGTCGGGAGAGTACTCTCAATGTAAACGAGAGGTCTCGGGTTCGGCCTTGGTAGTTCTGTCGGGAGAGTACTCTCCATGTAAACGAGAGGTCCCGGGTTCGGCCTTGTTATCTCTGTTGGGAGAGTACTCTCCATGTAAACGGGAGGTTTCGGGTTCGGCGTTGTTAGTTCTGTCGGGAGAGTACTCTCCATGTAAACGAAAAGTCCCAGGTTCGGCCTTGGTAGTTCTGTCGGGAGAGGACTCTCCATGTAAACGAGAGGTCCCGGGTTCGGCCTTCTTATTTTTGCTTGGGAGAGTACTTTCCATGTAAACGAGAGGTCTCGGGTTCGGCGTTGTTAGTTCTGTCGGGAGAGTACTCTCCATGTAAACGAGAAGTTCCAGGTTCGGCCTTGTTAGTTCTTCCGGGAAAGTACTCTCATATAAACGAGAGGTCCTGGGTTCGGTCTCGTTATTTCTGTCGGGAGAGTACTCACCACGAAAACGAGATATCCTGGGTTCGGCCTCGATAGCTCAGTCGGGAGAGTACTCTCCATTTAAACGAGAGGTCCGGGGTTCGGTCTTGTTAGCTCTGTCGGGAGAGTACTCTCCATGTAAACGAGATATTCCGGGTTCGGAGCTGGTTAGCTGTTAAATTCTTAACGCACGCGGCGGGGATGACGCCATCACGCACGCGCTCAATTGTTGAAGGCACTGGAAGGTTGTTTTTCCGTTTGTCTTTGTATACTCAAATTTAGCGGGAATATTGCATTTTTTAACCAAAGGGACGCAACTGGAATCAAGTATGCAACGCATTGAAGCAAAAAGCGGGCCTTCTCGAAAAAATGTTTTTATATAATGTAGCTTTGAATGTTTTTAAGCATTCTCGTAAATAGTTTTAAAATTTGTTGCTTGGATAAATTTAATTAAAGGGGCAGTTCCACAGTCCGGGGTTGGACAAACTTGTCTCTAAAATGGAATATTATTAAAAGTAGACACAGGCTAATACAGGACGGCACTTTTCGCCTACAGTGGATTGATGTTTAGTAGGTACAGGCTAATACAGGACGGCACTTTTCGCCTACAGTGGATTTATGTTTAGTAGGCACAGGCCAATACAGGACGGCACTTTTCGCCTACGCTGGATTTATGTTTAGAGGACACTTCATTGAAACAGACAAAAAACACATAAAAGCGGAAAGTATCGTTCCGAATCTGCCTGTGCGGACTGCACAGGCTGAATTGGGACGACACTTCACGCACATGCATCAAACCAGATTTTCCTGCGACACGCCTCATTTAATTTAAAGTAATTTATTAAAAGTAATCATTTGGATATTCTTACACATTTTTGTATAAATATATTACATAAATGCTTTGGCTAAAATGTAACAATATTACGAAAAATATCATATACATATTGACTTCCATGATAGTGACAGTGCGTATTGTCAGACAACCCGAGGCAACACTGTCGACTGAGGCTTCATCCGAGGTCGAAACGCACTGTTGACGAGACGCACTGTCATTCAAGGAAGTCAATATTAATTATATTATACCGAACAATCCCGTATCATATACGTACCGGGCGACATATCAGATTGTTGCCCGCAGCAGTTCATATGCATTATATAGAGAAATAATCAAGTGAACAATTATTTGATTTTTATTTATTGTTTTACAGGTAACAGCTTCGCACTCGACATTTAATCCCTGCGTAACTAAACTTCCGGCCGTGGGTTATTCGACAACAAACTAACACGTAAAAGTAGTATTCACTGAAATTAAAGCAGTCTCCAGGCGGTCTCCAGACGGCCGGTTTTCATGCAGGCGGTGTTTAAGCTGGAAGGTTCATAGCAGGATGTTTCTATGCAGGCGGGTTCCAGGCAGGTTGTTTACAGGAGGGAGGGTTACATACAGGCAGTGTCCAGTCAGACGGGTTCCAGACAGGCGGGTTCTATGCTGGAGCGTGGTCTCCTTGTTCATGGGTTTCGGGCAAGCGAGTAGCAGGCAGGCGAGTTACAGTCACGCGTCTTACAGTTATGCGGGTTACACGCAGTCGGCGGGTTTTAAGCGGTATTCATGCGTGCGGGTGCCAGGCAGGTGGGTTTACAGGCGGTCTCCTGGCAGGCGGGTTACAGGCGGGTGGGTTTTAGGCGGTATCCAGGCAGGCGGGTTACAGGCAATCTACTGGCAGGTGGGTTACAGGCGGATGTGTTTCAGGCGGTCTCCATTCAGGCGGGTTCTGGCAGTAGGCGGGTTTGAGGCGTTCGGGTTCCAGGCAGGCGGGCAGGGTCCAAGCAGGCGTGCGAGTTCCAGGCATGCGAGCGGTTTCCAGACAAGCAGCGATCACCAGGTGGGAGGGCAGTGAACTTTTGATTGAGCGAAAGTGTGAGTGAGTCAATAGTCAGTAGGAATGTCAGTCAGTCACTTAGCCGCAGAATTTCTATTATACATATCCGCAACTTAAGTTGTGGTTGTCAGCAGAGTTCGGATTGAAATCTATCTGACGATATCACACAGTGTTCCGTAAAGGATATCGTGATTTCGCGCTGTCGTCCTAAGGGCGAAATCGCGATAACACGGTGTTCTGATGCGAAAACGAGATGAAAACATATCGCGTTTTCGCTATATTTACATCTTGTTTTCGTCTTTTCGCCCTCGATCTTCTATCTTCACGGTCAGTAGGGCGAAAACCCAAAAGCAGTCTCGTATTGTCTCTTTTCGCCCTACGTAATTCGAAGGCAAAGACGCGAAAACACGATATTTTCATATCGCACTCTCGTCTTCCGGTTGCTATAAAACTAAAGCGCGAAGGAGCAAAACATGTTAACATAGTAAAGGAGTGCTCCAGACAGGCGGGTTCATTCAGACTGGTTTCTGGCAGGCAGGTTCCAGACAGGCGGGTTCATTCAGACTGGTTTCTGGCAGGCAGGTTCCAGACAGGCGGGTTCATTCAGACTGGTTTCTGGCAGGCAGGTTCCAGGCGGGTGGGTTAATTCAGACGGGTCCCTGGTAGGCAGGTTCCAGGCAGGCGGGTTTGAGACAGGCGGGTTCTATGCAGGCAGACAGGAGGGTTCCAGACAGACGGTTTCTATGTTAATTTTGTTTTATTCTTGTCGACGTTATTTATATTACCTACAAGTTTTATGACATGTACACATGACAGAACATTACAAGTTTTGCGTGGCTATTATTAACTCCGCATTTTCTCGCTTCTCATAGTCAAACTACGTGTAACTTGATTTCATAAAATGTTAATACACAAATAAGATATACAGTTTATGTTCGCAACTTGACGGAACCCAATAACTCTCAGACACGTATAATTTATATAACGTGTCAGTACTGGTTCTGCCCATAGTTCGGACTAAGGTCTACATGTATGTGACGTTGACGGTGGTATTTGCCATACTGTTAAGCACTGATTCCACCCATACTTCGGACTGAGCTCGGAGTAGATATAACATAACAGTATTTTGACTTCCTCAATACACAATCGTGTTTTAATAGTTAAACGGAAACGTGGTATTGTAGTACTGATTGACAACACGTTATAAACACGGGTAATACTCTTAATGCATGTACTGTTAACATATTTCCCTCTATCCTTTCACGTAGAATGCGTTTATTTTAATAACAAATTGTTGGTTTTGCCCAAAATACAGTTTTAAAGGAAGCATGTGTCTGAACTCTCTCCTAAAACAGTTTTCAATCCATTAAGTACAAGTTTGTATAATTCAAGTTCACTGCAGCTGAGAGAGTATTTATCAGCACCAACGATTGGAAATACATATTATCGTTAACTATAATAATGTGTGAAACTCAGCATATTTATTCACGCATGTGCACGTACAATAAAGTCATATGAACTTTAGGTTCTATTAGTTTATATAAAGTGCATATTTAAAGGTTAATAATCATAATAAACATAATCTCCATCATCATCATCAGCAGCAGCATTATTATCATCATCAACGTCATCATTATCATCATCATCATCATCATCAATATTATCACCATTATCATCAACAACAATGTCAACAGAAGTAAAATAACACAATCAATACACAGTTGCAATCATTTCATAAACATTTTTTTTAATTATCGTAAACACCAAAAACAAGGAGGAAATCGCCGGTAAAAACAACTAAGAAACGCATAACACCAACACTAGTACTACCAGTACGCATAATTAGTTTTATATCAGAATAAGATAATGTTGCATGTAATACTTCAAGTAACAAGTAATTTACTTTACAACGTATCAAACATTTTCGGAAATACATAATTTACACGTTCAGGTAAATATCAAGTCGTACAGACGCAAGCGTTAATTCATGACGTCGAGGCTGGACTTTGTGCAACGTTAATCTGAAGTCGCAATGAAATACGATTAAAGTGAAATAAATTCACACCGTATACGAATTGTTCATATACCTCATCAGCAACGATATCATCATCATCAACAACAATGTCACGTACAGACAAGGAATAAGTGTCACATATCCGTTCATATATTCGAAATCGTTTAACTTCAACATGCTACAGTGTATCAAGTTCATGTTGGATGAAAAGGTATTCTTCCACTGGGATTGTGTCACGAGTACTCTGAGCACAACCGAATTCCAGTCTACACTCAACGGGTTGCGTACATGTCTTCAGTGTGTTCACCAGGTTGAGATGGAGACAATGTATAATAATATAAATTCAAATACTTCCATGACTGAGGTAGCTTTAGGTCGTCATATTAAAACAAATGCATTCTAAGCGTTTCCAGCTGTGCGAGCGATGATAGTAACAACACATGATTCCCGTGAAAATTTCTCAGACTGAGACAAGCGTTTTCAGCTGTGTGAGCGTTGTTAGTGACTGCGATAACGACGAGTCATGTTTCCTGTTAGCACACGCAACACTCAAGACTCTTAATATTCAGACCGTGCAGAGCCTCCCACAGACCAGGACTGTCATCAACCACTTCAATACAAAGCGTTTCCAGCCGTGTGAGCGTTGGTAGTGACTGCGATAACGACAAGTACTGATTCAAGTTAACACACTTAACACTCAGACTCTTAATATTCAGACCGTGCAGAGCCTCCCACAGACCAGGACTGTCATCATCCACTGTAATACTAAGCGTTTCCAGCTGTGTGAGAGTTGGTAGTGACTGCGATAACGACGAGTAATGTTTCAAGTAAACACACTTAACACTCAGAGTCTTAATAATCAGACCGTGCAGAGCCTTCCACAGACCAGGACTGTCATCATCCACTGTAATACTAAGCGTTTCCAGCTGTGTGAACGTTGGTAGTGACTGCGATAACGACGAGTCATGAATCAAGTAAACACACTTAACACTCAGACTCTTAATATTCAGACCGTGCAGAGCCTTCCACAGACCAGGACTGTCATCACGCACTGTAATACCAAGCGTTTCCAGCTGTGTGAGCGATGATAGCGACTTCGACAACGACGATACATATTCAAATTTCGAATAAGCACTACTCAGACACAGAGTCTTAATATTCAGACCGTGCAGAGCCTCCCCCAGACCAGGACTGTCATCAGGCACTGTAATACAAAGCGTTTCCAGCTGTGTGAGCGTTGGTAGCGACTGCGATAACGACGAGTCATGATTCAAGTAAACACACTTAACACTCAGACTCTTGATATTCAGACCGTGCAGAGCCTCCCACAGACCAGGGCTGTCATAACGCACTGTAATACTAAGCGTTTCCAGCTGTGTGAGCGATGATAGCGACTTCGACAACGACGATACATATTCAAATTCCGACCACGAATTAGTACTACTCAGACACAGACTCTTAATATTCAGACCGTGCAGAGCCTCCCACAGACTAGGACTGTCATCATACACTGTAATACTAAGCGTTTCCAGCTGTGTGAGCGATGATAGCGACTTCGACAACGACGATACATATTCAAATTCCGAATAACGACTACGCAGACACAGACTCTTAATATTCAGACCGTGCAGAGCCTCCAACAGACCAGGACTGTCATCAACCACTTCAATACTAAGCGTTTCCAGCTGTGTGAGCGATGATAGCGACTTCGACAACGACGATACATATTCAAATCCCGATCGAGTACTACTCAGACACAGAGTCTTAATATTCAGACCGTGCAGAGCCTCCCACAGACCAGGGCTGTAATAACGCACTGTAATACTAAGCGTTTCCAGCTGTGTGAGCGTTGGTAGCGACTGCGATAACGACGAGTCATGATTCAAGCAATACCGCTTAACACTCAGACTCTTAATATTCAGACCGTGCAGAGACATACTAGGACTGTCCACTGTAATACTAAGCGTTTCCAGCTGTGTGAGCGTTTGTAGTGACTGCGATAACGACGAGTAATGTTTCAAGCAATCACACTTAACACTCAGACTCTTAATATTCAGACCGTGCAGTGCCTCCCACAGACCAGGGCTGTCTTGACGAATATAGAGCACGTTACGTGTATTGTTACATTCCGTGGTAAGTACTGCGCTTGTTCGTGTATTTGTTCTGCTAGCTACGCCCTCTTCACACGATGTTATATCACAGGTCTCAATCATACATCTCACCTCATGACCGAGTGTCAACAGTGTGTTGAACAGGCTGCGTAGCCAGGTAGAGGGACATGTGACATCTTCCAAACTAATGTATTTTATGGAGGGCAGTACTGGAGGAGAGTCTGCACACTGTGCTGGATCTGCACAGTTCAGTAGGAACGCGACCGGAATATCCGATGTGGCCGAACTGGAAAAATCTGTAAATGTAAATGTTTCAATTTATATTGTTATATTATCTTAACATTTTCAATTCATTACGGTTATGAAAATATTAAATACGGTAACATTTACATAAATATGTTGATATAAATTGAGCTGTGAACATGTTTGCACATATCTCACATGTCAAATCTGCATCATATTACTTGATGTTTCATAACAGTTTGACAATGATTTGAATTATACATCACAATATATGGAGAATTACATAAACTGTATGATCTTATGATATATATATACCAGTTGATGTTTAGAAAAATACAACTGTTATTTTATTCATGCTAAACCTGATACTAAGTATTACACAAAACCACACAGTAACTAGTAATTCTTTTTATCATTACTTTTTTTTGAAAAAACAAAATCAACAATAATTTCATGAAACAGTTTTACCGTTAATATTAATCAAGAAAAATGTCTAAATAAGATAAGTGTTCACTGTTTTTGAACTCTGATTTTTAATGAAATATGCTAGACCTATATTTAAAACAGATGCATTTGTAAGATGTTGGAAGGTAATAAATGGACAGTCACATTTCTGAGTACATCTATATTCAATATGCCTTTAATATTATTTTCGATATGTTTTTAATGAAAAAGTTAAGTTTCTCTCTAAAACAGTGAATTATCGCTAGGCTATATTTATAGTTAGCTCTTTAAAAAAAAAGTAAATATAAAGAGATTATAAAGCAATAAACTGATCTGACGGTCCCTAGTGTGTGATCAGTGACTGATACCTGACGTAATTAACTTATATTCTGATCAACGCCCGTACGTATGTTTTTGCAAAATACAGATGCGTGCTAATTACATTCTTTTACATTTTATTTGAGGCATTGTTACTGGGTAAAATATCAAAAACGTGTTTGATTCTAATCATATAACGCATTTATGCTACGCACATAATGTAAATGTAAAATTTATTAAATTGTCTATGTCTATTTCGTTCTGCATAGTATATGCAAAGACAAACTTAATGTATATGTATAGTTTGAATAGACTCTATATGAAACCTTTATTTACGGGTGTACGAAATAGCATTTATGTGCGAATTGTACTTATGGAATGTTGCCTATTAGATGCGATATTAACGGGCGTTTACCCGAAGTGCATATACCATTAAACGCTACATGCTTTTAATGGACTTTAAATGCACTCGGCTATTGTCAAATGCTTTCCGGCTATAAATATTGTTGCGTGCTTGACGCTTAACTACACAAAAAAGATTGAGTTTCATTTTCAAAGCCTTTCCTTGTAAACGAGAAAGTAATGTAAGTTTCAGGGTGGCCACTGATATTGCGAAGCATAATTCCATGATCATGTTGCTCTGATTTTCCCTGATTTTCCTTGAACTGAAGTGATTTACCCCTACATGTTTTAACTACTGGTACAATTAGTGCAAAGTGGTGATATAATTGTATATAAATATATGACCGCCATTATCCATTTTAGTCATTTTACTGTAGTTAAGTTCATATTCTAAACACAAATATGACAATGTTATTGTTGTACTGTCGAATTACTTAATAAATTCAACATCTAACTATTTAACTTTGGATCTGGTATAACACTTTAGGTCTTATTCCTAAAAGTGTTCATGATTTTTGCAAAATTTCAAATTCCCAGTGTTTTCCCTGCAGGATATTTCCACACTTTTTTTCTAGTGTCGTTGGCCACTCCGAGTTACTTTAATGTTTAAAATGCTTTTTAGAGTAATGCAAATGAAATGAAATTCCTTAAATGTACGTACGTTATCAATAAAACTAAATTGTGTCAGTGACATAAACGTTACAGGATGCATAGAACACATAACAGCGTTTAACGGATGCATTAATAACATTAAATCAATTGGGAGTACTGCCCTACCTTTATTTTTCAATTTGATTAAGTCAATTCGCAAGCTCAAAATTTGGTAAGATAGCTACGCCGAAATATTTTCGCTGATAGGATAACAACGTACTGTTTGAATTTCTTACTGATACATGGGCTATTTCCACTACGAATACACACATTCCACACACAATTACGATCATTAATATATCATATATTAATAAATATAAAATAATATATCGTAGAGATCCAATTTAACGGGGAACGCGTGCCAACATTTTGTTTTGAGACGCCATTTTTGAGTTTTGTACTAAACTTGATATTTGCAAGGTTGCGTACATATCGACGAAAGAGCGTTCACTTGTTGGTATAAATGTAAGTAACTAATCATACATTTATATTGCATAGTGAATTAAGAGCGATTATTTGGGAAGCATTACAATAATCAAATATCGACGTTGTATTTTTTTCCACTGATGACGCCATAAAAATAGCAAAGTGCGCGCTTATGTAAATATTAGGAATGTGACCGAACACTTGAATTCAAAATGTCACAAACACAAACAGTGGAATCATGTTTGGCTATCAAAAACCTCACTTTAGGCGGCAATAAAATCATTTTTTTGAAACTAGAAATGTGTTCACAGACAAAAACAAATCAATAAAGTGTAGTGTCAGGAACCAGGCTTTATTATTACATGATCGGATATATAAATGCTATATAGTCATTTTTCACTATTTGCTTATGGATACGACTGTTCACGATGTTTATGAACTGTTACCGGGTGACAGTTTGGACTGTTTCCCGCACGCGACGATGTTTCCTAACAAACTAGTTTTAGCTGAAACCTCTAAAACTCGGCAATATTCCGTCACTTTTCGGGACCGGCGGAAAAAACGAAGTTTCCAATACAGTGCACAGTTACGACGATCTACGGAAATTAACGCGCATGTTCCTACCTCAGTCTCTCTATTCCTTTTCGGTCTTCATATATATTCTTTTTACCAATTATTTCTGTTTCGCCAAGTATTTACAGGTTCATGTAATGAATAGAAAATACAAGGTTAGCGTTGAATAAAGATCAGTTTTTTTTAGCGAGAACTTAGATTTAGAAAACCTAAACCACGAGCCTTGGCGAATAAGACATAAAAAATGACGTCACGAAAATCAACAATATGACGTTATTATATTGCGCGTGTTTGATTATTTCACAGGGTTTTAAAATGTTTCTTTATTTATTCGGATATGTTTTCCATTTTTAACAGTATTTCAGTAATATCACGGCGGTCAGTTAACCTACTTACACTTTTCATGGCCAAGCTCAGCCGATCTAAGCGGTTTACCAGTACTAAATGCACATATTTATGCCAGTAACTGACAACTGACCTACTTCAAACAGTGGTAGAGGGAGAATAGCGGTAGAAATAATTTCATGACCTATTCCCACACAAGTTATGTGGCCAAGCTGGGATTCAAACTCACGATCCCCGAATTAACAGTCCAGCGCTCTACCAACTGAGCTAGCCGGGCTACGTTTATCCCGAGAGTTGTTATTTCATCAATGCCGGCGTGAGAATGGGATAAAAATAAATTATATCCTGCCAATTTTTTGTTTTAAAGTACTAAGCTGCAAATGGTCCAAGTAGACTATTTTGATAAAAATACATAATTACATAATTGACATTTTAAATTAGATCTAGATCTAATAATCCACACACAAATTGAAAAAAAAAAAACATCAGGTAATAAAACAGTTATCACATGGGTTTTGGGGGAACAGTAAAAACTGTAGGCCCTCGGTGTCGGGATGACAGTTTGAACTGTTTCCCTTGGCCTAGCGGTCTCAAACATAGTTCAAACAGTCATCCCTCCACCTTGGTCCAACAGTTTTGATAGTCCCCGAAACACCCATGTAATAACTGTATACTGCAGGGCACTACGGTCGACTATCGAACTCTGCCTTGCCGCCGAAAACCCGCTTGTGACGGTGTTGTGGATCTGATCATAAGGTGTCTGTGACTTGTCAAGCTATTAGCTCCAAACGAACTTTTCTCTGCGATATTCCCATTTTCCAAAGAATTGCCTTAGTCCTTTTGGAAAAATACGAATCGGCACTCATTTTAGCACAATGCTGAGCATAATAGACGCTATATTGCAAAAGCGCTTAATGTGCACAATACCAACTGATCCGAAACTATATGCATAAATTCACCCCTATTTATAGTCTAACATTATAACCATGACTTCACCTAACAGAAAACTATACCATTCAATTATGTAATCATACTTTTTAATTAAGTGAACAAAAGCAAAACTTCTTAACTACTAACTAATCATAAGAACTATAATTTTAAGTCATTAATGTATGACAATGTTGTAACTTCACCAAACAAATACAACTACTAAATCCGACTTCCGGGCACATGTGAAATTTGTACTTCAAGCTATAAATAGAGCAAGCACATTTTCTCCTGACATGTAGTAATTAAACTTTTGGCCAAAATTCTTGATTTATGGTTATTGTAGGCATAACTAACTCTTGCTATCATTCTGTGATAAATCAACAAACTGCCTTTTATTATTTTTAAATTATGCTTTGCACATTCATCAATAGGGAAGAAATTCACTAACTTCACAAGCTGGGTTCTTACACGCGAAAACCCATCTGGTGATGGTGATCATGTCTGAGGTTCTTGCACCCGACACCCCCCCCCCCCCCTCATAATGCTTATCACTTTAGCCAAGTTATTTGAAAATCCTTCCATTCTGGACCAAATTATGCCAGGTTATATGGCGTAAAATCTTAACCGTTAAGTGTGACCTTGACTATGGAACAAGATAACTGGATGTTCCATGAGACCAACCGTCTCATTATGCTGAACATTTATGCCAAATTTAAAAATCCTCTAATACTGGATTAAGGAAAATAATCCGAACATGCGTACATGTGTACACACGTGTAAACGTACACAAGTATATACGTATATAAGAACGTATCCACGGTTAATGTAAACATTTATGCCCCCACCATTGGTGAGTGGGTGAGTTTCAAGGTATGTACCTAGATAAACAGTTAACACTCATACACCACTTCAAATATTTGGCAGAAAGGTGCGAGAGGGACTTAAATTTAATGAGGATGTTGAAAGACACAGGAAATTTTGTTAATTATTAAAAAATTTATTTATGCCACTGAACAGATTTCACTGTACAATGCTCTAGTTATTTTTTTTTTTTTAGCAATATTTCCAATTATTTATGTTCTTTCCGTGTTTTTTGCACATTATAATCCAATATACATAACGAATTTGTGATATTTAACCTAATGACAGGGAGTTAACTCCTGCCTGACAAAATTCTTTATCCATCTTTCAATCATCATCATCCCAGCATGGGAGACAACTCTTCACAAACCAACCTGTATTTTATGCAGTACACTGTGCTAAAAAAAAGTATTGCTCAGTAGAACATTCAGAGTGTTAAACTCAGCAAGTGTTTATATTGTGCATCAGAGCAACAGATAAGGATTCTATCAGAATTATATATTTCCCCATCAAATTTTTAATAATTGGGTACTAAACAAAATAATTGAGTACTTTAAATTATGTTACTCTATTAGAATTTAAAAAATGACTATTAGACGAAGATGATCTCCAAATTTTGTACAACAACCATAACACGCAAATCTGTCAAGTTGAGCCAATTAATGGGACACTTAAACAAGACGGCCCTGAGGGCCTTAGGACGCTCACTTGATACATTGTAACCCAATTGGAATTTGCATTCCCGAGGCGAGGCTTATTTTTATCCCAGGGGCATAATATGAACAAT
Organism: Congeria kusceri; assembly: GCA_027627225.1. Lineage (NCBI taxonomy): Eukaryota > Metazoa > Mollusca > Bivalvia > Myida > Dreissenidae > Congeria > Congeria kusceri. The sequence goes on from JAPFQT010000150.1 coordinate 21,921, forward strand.
CTTGAACATACCTCTAAGCCTTGCGGTTTCATGTAAAGATTCTAAAGTAACTTTGCTATTGAAGTCTATATAAAGCATGTGACCCCTCAGGGTGCCACCAGATTTTACCTCAGGGGCATAATTTGAACAATATTTGGAGAGGACCACTATGCAATGTTACGTACCAAATATAGGCAAGCTGTGGGCCTTGCCATTTTAGAGGAGAAAAATTTTAAAGTCATTTTGCTACTTAAGTCTATATAAACCATGTGATCTCCAGGGCGTGACCAGATTTGACCCCAGGGGCATAATTTGAACAATCTTTGTAGAGGACCACTATACGGATGTTATATACCAAACATGAAACCTCTAGGCCTTGCGGTTTCAGAGGAGAAGAATTTTAAAGTCATTTTGCTATTTAAGTCTGCATAAACCATGTGACCCCCCTGGGGTGTGGTCATTTTTGACACATGGGGCATAATTTGAACACACTTTGTAGAAGACCAATTGAGGAAATTAGATACGAAATATGAAACCTCTGGGCCTTGCGGTTTCAGAGCAGAAGATTTTTAAAGACAATTTGCTATTAAAGATGATATAAACCATGTGACCCCCGGGGCGTGACCAGTTTTGACCCCAGGGGCATAATTTGAACAATCTTTGTAGAGGACAAATTAAAGATGTTGCATACTAAATACGAAACCTCTGGGCCTTGCGGTTCCTGAGCAGAAGATTTCTAAAGTCATTTTACTATATATTCTATATAAACCATGTAACCCCCGGGGCGTAGCCCGTTTTGGCCCCAGGGAAATTATTACAACAAACTTTGTAAAGGACCACTAAAGGATGTTACATACCAAATATGAAACCTCCGGGCCTTGCAGTGTCCGAGGAGAAGATTTGTAAAGTCATTTTGCTATATATTCTTTATAAACCCTGTGATCCTCCGGGGTGGCCAGTTGTGACCCCAGGGGCATAATTTGAAAAATCTTTGTAGAGGATTACTATAGAATGTTACATACAAAATATGAAATATCTAGGCCTTGTGGTTTCAGAGAAGAAGATTTTTAAAGTCATTTTGCTATATATTCTATAAACCATGTGACCCCGGCCGTGGCCCGTTTTGACCCCAGGGGCATAGTTTGAACAATCTTTGTAGAGGACCACTAAAGGATGTTATGTACCAAATATATAACCTCTGGGCCCTGCGGATTCAGAGCAGATTTTTTAACTTAACACTTTGTAAAACTATTTTTAGCTCTAGTGACCTACATATGCTACGGACCGTAACGATTTGAATAATTTTGAAAGAGGGTCACACAATGATCATTGCTTTTAATTTTGGTGAAAATCTGCCAAAGGGTTTAGGAGAAATGTTGTTTAAATTAAAAGTTGACGACGCACGCACGACGGACAACGGGAGATCACAAATGCTCACCATAAGCACTTTGGGCTCAGGTGAGCTAAAAATACGAAAATCCGTCAAAAAGTCTCTTTAATAGAAAATCTCAAATAATTTCGCTTATTACAATGCACAAACTGTATCTTCGAATTGAGGATATATCAAATTTGGGTTGCACTAGGATAATTCTGGGTCAAATGCAGAAACAACATCTTTAATAATGTTATGGACTCGACAATGGTAATCGACGATGACGATGATTGCGAGGCAAAACAAATCGGGAACCCTTGTTTTTGTACAATTTCAATTCGTTGTGTCGGCCTTAGTGCAACGTTTTTCCCTAAATAATCACAGACATGACCAAAACATTCCGAAATTAAATACAAACAAAGAAACCGAGAGTTATATAATGGTGTCATAAAACACTGAGTATACGGAGATGCACGATTAATCTCAATTGGACAGTTGGGGTTTACATTGAAAAGAATATCAAATCAAACTGTATCCTACTTTATAGGGTCTGTTCTTTCGTAACATAACAATTTCGTAACATTTCATTTTCGGCTGTTTCATACACTTATATCGGTCATTTCGTACCCATGTCAGTCAATCACTTTAACCATCGAGTTTGCCGTCTTTTTTGGCGTACTGAGTATTTTAATTGAGTTGTGTTACTCATCAGACACAAAATTAATTGCGTAAAAGAGGTTTCAAAATTGCGTATTTACGCAAATACGCGCCTTATCAGTTGCTCTTAGTGCATTACTGGTTCTGTCAATAATCAATAGCACTGTACTTTCAAGTGACAATTTACGTCTTTCTGCCTGTGATATTATAATTGTATTAATTAGTTTAATTTGTATTAGCCTTGTTATTGGGCTTCGGACAGCAAAATTGGCCTACGGCCTGAGGCCAATACGGCTGACAAAAGCCAAATAACAAGACCAATATGAATTGAACTTATTTATGAAAATTGTATTAATTGACTTCATAATATTGTGCAGCATCCTTCAGTTTTAATAGTGCAAGCATCAAAATTATCAAACTATATGGTATAAATTGGTCATTCTTTACATAATATTTGCTTATGGTTACAATACACTAAATACATAAGTCATGTAGGTCTGTACTCTCTAAACAAATCAACAAGTTTTACTCGAAGACATGTTTTTTGGTTTAGACACTTGCTTGATATTCTTTTTGGAGGTGTTGGTAGGGTAAGCATTGGTAAGCACACATACATTACTAATATGTTTTAAGATTGGAGACTACAGTATGACCCTTGCACTGAGGAGGGTTACATTCAACTAGAAAGTAGCCACTAAAAGATGATGATAAAACAGTCAACTTCGCTAAGTGTCGAGTTCTTTCTTACATTATACTTGACATACCATTTTCATTGCTTAAATCAGTTTAGCTTAGAATGCTCTTTAAGAAAAGATACGGCTATAAAGGCGCCTATGTGCAAAATGTTGCATATATTTTTGGTTAAAGTTATCGCTTTTACATTAAATTACATAAGGATTCGCATTAGTATATTGTAGCCTAAACACAATTCATGGAGCAGCACATGTTACTCTGTGGTTTTATTGGTTGTAATAAGTTTAATTGAAAACATTTTACAGTGAAAACAGCCTTTTAAAATAAGAAAAAAGAAAACAAGAGGGCCATGATGGCCCTATGTCGCTCACCTGAGTTTCAGGCATAATGGCTAATTACAAGATGTAAAAATAGCACTAAACGCCTTAACTAAGTATAAAGATCTGGGCATTGCAATTTCAGATATTTTTTTAGTCTATATTAACCATGTGACCCACAGGGCGTGGCCACCTTGTACCCTAGGGCATAATTTGAACAATATTTGTAGTGGACCACTTTTCAATGTTACATTGCCAATATCATTACACGGGGCCTTGCGGAATCCGAGGAGATTTCTTAAGACATTTTGCTTTAAATGTATATAAACCATGTGACCCCCAGGGCGTGACCACCTTGTACCCTAGGGCATAATTTGAACAATATTTGTAGTGGAGCACTTTTCAATGTTACATTGCCAATATCATTACACGGGGCCTTGCGGAATCCGAGGAGATTTTTTAAGACATTTTGCTTTAAATGTATATAAACCATGTGACCCCCAGGGGATGGCCAATTTCAACCCCAGGGACATCATTTGAACAATCTGTGTAGATGACCACTCCACAAGGGTTGACGCAAAATATAAAACCTCTGGACCTTACAGTTTCAACAAGGAAGATTGTTAAGGCCCACTTGCCATATTAGTCTATATAAATCATGGGACGCCCCGGGTCATAGCCACTTTTTACCCCAGGGGCATAATTTGAATTTTTTTTGTAGAGGACCACAATACAATGTTACATATTACATACGAAAAAACTGCAATGTCAGGAAATTTAAAGTCATTTGGCTATTTAAGTCTATATATGTGACCCCCAGGGAAGGGCCAGTTTTGACCAATGGGACATAATTTTAACAATCTTTGCAGAGGACCACTATAAAATGTCACATACCACATATGAAACCTCTAGGCCTTGCAGTTTCAGAGGAGAAGATTTTTAAAGTCATCTTTCTATTTAAGTCAATATCAACCATGTGAGCCCTGGGGTGTGGCCAGTTTTGACCCCAGGGTCATCATTTGAGCAGTCTGTTTAGAGGATCACTTTACAATGTTAATTACCAAATATGAAACATTCGGGGCCTTGCAATTTCAGAGAATATTTTTAAAGCCATTTTGCTATTTAAGTCTATATAAATCTGGTGACCCCTAGGCTGTGCCCAGTTTTGACCCCACGGGCATCATTTGAAAAATCTTTATACAATGTTTCCAACCAAATATGAAACCTCTGGGCGTTATGGTTGCAGAGGAGAAGATTTTAAAGTCATTTTGCTAATTACATTTTTATTAACCATGTGAGCCCTGGGGTGTGGACAGTTTTGACCCCAGTGGCATCATTTGAACAATCTTTGTGAAGGACTAGTATACAATGTTATATACCAAATATGAAACCTCTGGGCCTTGCGGTTTCAGAGGAGAAGATCTTTAAGTTCATTTTGCTCATTTAAACAATCTTAGTAGAGGACTACTACAGGATGTCACATATCAAATATGAAAGGCCTGTCCAATATCTGGTACTAAAAAGATGTTCTTCTGAGAAGAGGTCCTTGGGTGGAGCCTGCCAATAAAGCATTAAGAACTTTGTTGGAGGGACATGATCTTTGTGTCGTTTTTTTGTGTGCTGCAAGCATTTAATTAAACTGTACAAATGACAGGTTTAAAGTAGATGACTAGACTTTAGGCTCTATGCTACATGTTTCTCTACATGCTGGTGAAACAGACTGCAGTGTCAGAGCCACAGACTTAATTGCTGATTAATTTTGTCTTACAAAAAATTGTGCAGTTCCACCTAAGTTAGACTACTTATAAATCTAATGCTATCATTTCATATTTGGCATTTCATTATTAAACTAGAAATTTAAAAATTCGCCTGTAAACAAATTCAATGTAATAGATCATAAGTGAAAATATATTATATACGACGGTCTTATATACTAAGACTGATTGACTACCTTTCTTACACATTGCCTAAACAATAAATCCAGCTGATTTACTTTCACAACAATATGATTGAACATGCTGGTGGGTAACATTTTTTATGCATTTCCATGGTCATCTCCAACAATTCTTTAAAGGACCCTCACAACAATTTGTAACTTGCTAACTGGTTTTATAAGATCTAAAAATAGCACACTGTATACACCTGACTGGAATGTCGTCTGCTGTGTTGGTTTTTTAGTGTTGGAGGCTTATTGAAATTATAGTGCTACAGGATAAACAATGTGACACCCGGGGTTAGTCAGCTATGACCCCAGGAGAATAATTTGAACAATATTTGTAGAGGACCACTACACAATGTTGCTTACCAAATATAAAACCTTTGGGCCTTGCGGATGTAGAGGAGAATATTTAAAAGTCATTTTGCTATTAAAGTATATATAAACCATGTCATCCCCGGGGTGTGGCAATTTTGACCCCAGTGGCATCATTTGAACAATCTTTGTAGAGGACCATTATGCAATGTCACCAATCGAACATGAAACCTCTAGGCCTTGCAGTTTCAGTGGAGAAGATTTTTAAAGTCATTTGGCTTTAAGTCTGTATAAACCATGTGACCCACGGATTGTGGCCAGTTTTGACCCCAGGGGCATCATTTCAACACTCTTTATAGAGGACCACTATGCTATGCTACATACCAAATATAATGTTATATACCAAATATGAAACCTCTGGGCCTTGCGCTTTCAGAGCAGAAGATTTGTAGAGTCATTTTGCTATTCAAGTCTATATAAACCATCTGACCTCTGAGGTTTGGCCAGTTTTGACCCTAGGGGCATCATTTAAACAGTCTTTGCAGAGGACCGCTATACAATGTTAAATGCCAAATATGAAACCTCTACGCCTTGTCTTTTCAGAGGAGAAGATTTTTAAAGTCATTTTGCTATACAAGTCTATATAAACCATGTGACCCCTTGGGCGTGGCCACTTTTTCCCCAAGGGAATCATTTGAACAACCTTATTAGAGGACCACTAGAAGATGTCACACATCAAATATGAAAGACACGAGCCTTGCGGTTTCATAGGAGAAGATCTTTAAAGTTTTCACTTTTTAAATCTAATTTTAGCTCTGGTGACCTACATATGAAGCGGACCGGAAATATTTGAACAACATAGAAAAAAATCAACCCAAGGATCATTTCTGTGAAGTTTGGTGAAAATCTGCCAAGCGGTTTAGGAGGAAATGTTGTTTGAATGAAAAGTTGACGACGCACGCACACTCGCACGCAAACACTCATGACGGACAACGGGCGATCACGAAAGCTCACCATGAGCTCACCAAGTACGGAAACCAGTCTTGTGAATCTTGCAGCACACTAAATCATGCTAAAACCAAAAATGAACACGTTTTATAAAATATTTATCTTTATTGCATTAAAGTATGTAAACATATGCTAGGATTTGGACTCATTTCTATGAATTAAGTACACAATATGACACAGGCATCCCATATAATAAAAACACTGAAAATGCAAGCCAGATTTCTTATCAGGCATCATTCTCAAATGCGTGTTCAAGCATTTCTACTTTGTGGATAGGTCTGAAATGTTGCATGCGCATTAAAAATATGCTAATAATGATGTCGATTTTTCTTTTCGCGATATCAAAACTTAAAGTTGTCTTCTAGGTCACAATACACTAAAAACATAAGTCATGTAGGGCTGTATTCTCTAAACAAATCAACAAGTTTAACTCGAAGACATGTTTAAAGATTTAGACACTTGCTTTGATTTATTTTTTGAGGTATTGGTAGGGTTAGCATTGGTATGCACAAATAAATCACTGATATGTTTTAAGATTGGAGACTACTGCATGACACTCGGCTGAGGTGGGTTCCATTCAACGAGAAAGTAGCCGCTAATAGGATGGTGATAAAACAGTAAACTTTGTTTAGTGTTGAGTTCGTTCTTACATAATACATGACATACCCTTTAATTGCTTAAATCAATTCCGCTTTTGAAGAAAAGGTAGGGTCCTTATGTGCAAAATGTTGCATATAGTTTTGGTTAAAGTTATCGCTTTTACAATAAAATAGATAAGGATTGGAATTAGTATATTGTAACCTTATCTTTAAAGTCGCAAAAAGTTTCAAACCACCAATCGATATGCACTGCTATCCAGACTGCGTCTCGGTAAACCTGTGAGTGCTACATAAAGAAACTTTTAGGAACAATTGCAAAGTGAACAAATATTATTGGCGTCAAAAACTTGCAAAAATATCATCTCGTATGAGTCTGAGCTAAACCTCAATCCTGATTGGCCGAATCTTGTTTTGGTCGCGTTTCTCCATATTGGTCATGTTTCTTCCGTATTGGCCAGGTTTTGAAAATTATTGGCCAGGTTTACATTGTATCAAGTGAACAAACTGACCAGATTTTCATTTAATCTGATAAAGTTAAGTAATACCAGGCAATATAAATCTTACTTCTGAATTATTTACACTGTTTTCTCTTATATTGTGCGCATTATATATTGATACTTTAAATGTATATCGCTGAAACCTAAGGCAAATTGAATAAATGCCATTTCTTAACCAATTTAATTTTCAAAATGTTGTTCTTAGTGGTATAGTAAACATTAGTCTAAAGCTGCAGGATCCCCCTATCCCCGTTCGTTAAATCCCCCCTCCAACTGTGATCTTGCATGAGCCGTGCTAGACCGGGGGCACATAAAAATAGTGACACATATTTAAATGTAAATGTTACTAATATTATGTTTTTGTTTTTAACAAAGACCTCCAATCTGATTGACCAAACATTCTTTAATTTAAACCATATTTAAGTCTGCGGTTTGCCTTATTTCTACTACTGTCAAGTATTAATAAGCCTAATTTGTATTGCAGATTTTAGATAAAATGGTGAGGACCCAGTTATCAATCTTTAAATGTGTACACAAGATTGGTTTTACCGCAATGGGTAGTAAAAGTCTTATTTTTTGGCAATAATTTTGATCCAATTGTAAACAATGATCAAGATGCCATAGTTTTGGAGTGATATTATAGTTGATGCAGTAACCTGCATACTGTATATCACACATTTATAGAAATGGTTATCCACATTTAATATTTAAATCTACTAAGCTACCAGTTTCAAGTATCCCTTTCTATGTAAATCAATCTAAACCTGTGCCTCGCCCAATTCCCAATATATTAACACACCATTCAACCACTGCCCGCCAAATTCTCCTCATCATCAGGTGATATCCCTTGTTTAGTCTTTCTTTCATCTACTGCTTAGGTGATTTTCTTTCATTTGAATATATTTGTACAGACTGGACAGTTCTTTTTATTAGTTACTTGTTTCATCGGTGGAATTTTTAAAGGCCCTAAACAGTAAGCCGTTTGATAGTGCCGGAAGGATGTAATATATATGATTTATCCTAAAAATAACTCTATATTTGATCTGTATCCTGCTGTTTCTGTCCATTCTCTTAAATTGTCACCCTGGGGTAGGGCACATACTACTGAATATCATTTGATCCGTATAATAAATAGGGTTAAAAAAAAACTATTTAAGCATTTTTTTTTTCTATACGTAAAGACATTGAATCATGCAGATAATGTAAAACAATGCTAAACCACTTAGTGATATGAAAATAATTAATAAATTATTTATTGTCGTTACTGTGAATAACACCCTATATGAATTTGCACATGTAGCCTTTCAATATTTCAAATATTATATGGTAAATGCTGCAAAGGTGTTGTTGCAGTCTTTCTGAGTAAGATATATGTATATATACTGAGAGATTCGCCAGATACGGGGTGTTTTCCAATATAAGACCCTTGTTGTGGGGTGTCCAACAAGTGTGGGGTGTTTATAACACCCCACAATTAAGGACACCTATTTTTTGATGATATACCATAACTATATGTTTTTCGTGAATGGCAACAACTAGGTTTTATATTGATATCATATTTAAAGTAAAATACAGTTATTTCCCCTGTGTTAATACACTAGAATGTTATTAAAATTGCATGCGGAGATTAAACTACCTGACAGCATAATGAGGCACACACCAGGCAGCTGGATACTTTACGCTCTGTTAATCTTTGAGTAAAATTCTAGAATATCATTCAACCTGATTTTAAACCTAATATTATTGAATGTGAAAATATCAAAATTACAGTTGATGAAATGTTTGAACTATTTAGAAACAAAAATAAAGTGGTGTTTTAATTTTTAACCGAAGAAAATACTTAAGACTGCCTACCGTATTAAGCAGTTAGTATTAATATCCGGTAAATGAACTAATAAATACAGTTAATAATAAATGTATTGTGCTTTTAAAAGGTCTAAGGCTGGTGATGATTATTTTATTGTAGCAATTATTATGATTTTCTTTGTTCATTAACATTAAATGTTGACTTGCCATCATTATGGACTATTGTGATGCAGCATTTCGCGAAAGATTAACGTAGTATGTCTTTATGATAATTAACATATTTATTATAATTTTTATAATATATTTTTCTCAATGTGCTGAACTTTTATTTAGTGAACATGTACATGTCCTGTCCATTATTTTTGTATGTGTTCATACTAAAACCATCACTATAATTACTCCCCCGATTACTACGAACACAATTACCGCTATCATCGTTGAAAAAAAAACATATTGTTTCCATTTATTAACAAACATTAGTATGTGAGTAATTAACAAGCTAATTGAAAAACTGTTATGAAACGTTAATCTTACACAGTTTGTCTTTAACATGTAAGCAAAGTAAGAAAACACAGTACATGTATTTACTTGTCTCCTACAATATATATTTTGATTAAGAAGTGCATGCTAAGTTTGAAAGGAAAACACTTTCAATATCTAGAGTCAGTTTTATAACTACTGTGTTAATCAGGTATTTAAACACACAGAAATTGACGTTTTAACATCTTGCCAAAATAACATCAACTTGCTACAAATTCTTCAAATTCTTTAACAACATCAACAACTATTACTACTACCACTACTAATTATTCTACTACTAATACTGCTTTTGCTGATGCTGATGCTTCTACTACTACTACTACTACTACTACTGCTGCTGATGATGATAATGATACTAGTACTACTACTACTGCTGCTGCTGCTGCTACTGCTACTGCTACTGCTACTACTACTACTACTACTACTACTTCTACTACTTCTACTACTACTACTTCTACTACTACTACTACTACTACTACTACTACTACTACTACTACTACTACTGCTACTACTACTACTACTACTACTACTTCTACTACTACTACTACTACTACTACTACTACTGCTACTACTGCTACTAATACTAATTTTACTACACAGTTACAGCTATAATTGTACTACACTACTACACTACTACTACTACTACTCCCAGTACCACTACCATTACTACTCCTTCGACTAATACTAACACCATCACTATAATTTCTACTCCGATTGCTACTAACACAATAACTGCCAATACTGCTGCTGCTGCTGCTACTGCTGCTGCTACTGCTACTACTACTACTACTTCTACTACTACTCATGCAGTTGCTGCTGCTGTTAATACTACTACTACTAGTTGCAGAAGTACTACTATCACTACTTGTACTAGTAAGAATGTCATTAACCAAATTGTTGTGATTCACTGTAATATATACACCCTACAATTATAGTCAACGTCCATAATGTAGGACATGATGGTTTGTATATATATGACTGATAAATGTCTGGTTGGGATGGTGTATAATAAACATTATTAGGATTATTGGGATTACATATGTTATGCTATACTTGTTTACTACAATATAAATTATCAATGTTTAAGACGTTTATGATAGTTTACACCCAGTCGAGGCATCTTTTTTAAAAATTCATGTATATGGGAATTTTATAATAATTATTAATGTCTACATTCATAATTTATTTTGAAAACCTGTAAATGTATACATAAATGCCAACCGAAACATGCGGTCAAAGGTGAACTGACGACAGTAAGTTATACCCGTATGGGTATAATTATTTATAATTATTTATACATTTAGAAAATGTACTGAAAACGGATAATGGATATTTAGGTCAATACGCACGTTGTTTTAAACACATTTACTAGAATAATAATCACGCAAAAACCGTGAATATGCATTTTATTAAATAGTTTGAATGATAAAAGAGAGTAAAAAATTTCAAAAATCTTAAAATAGTTATGAAAAAATGTTTGTGTTTACACAGAGTCTTACATGTTTTGCTTGATAACACGCCGACATTTCAAAATCAAATCTATTCTGTTTTCAGAAGCTAATTTGAAGTTTGCTTAAATACGTTTTCATACATGTCGAGCAGTTATGGATAAAATTAATTTAAATATGTTTAAATATTATGCAGTATATTGTATTGTGCCATATAAGATCTATTTAATAAGCATGATAATTTTATCCCGAATTACTGTAAACTTTAAAATATGTGCGTTATTTTAAAAATTGTGTAACTTCAAAATGAGTTTGGTGGCATATACATGAACTTGTTATCACACTTTGGTTATTGTGATCAATAAAACATAACATCACCAGCAGTAGTAACAGTATTATTAACAACAGTATAAGCAGTAGCATTATAAGCAGTAGTAGTAATTGTTGAACTAGAACACTCTCGAAAAGTGCAGATTTCTGCTGAGACAGATCATTTTATACTATATGTGTTGTGTAACCAACCATACAGCATTATAAAGTGGAAAGATGCCTTATGTCATAACAAAAAAGAATCTACAAAAAATATTGTATCGAGACTATGTTTTCAACTATCAACAAAATTCATGCATTAGTAGCCCCTTAATAGGGCTTAGTTTATCATAGTGATGACAGTAATGATGATGACCGTAACGATGATGATTATGATGACAATGACGATGATGATGATGGTGATGTTGATGATGGTAATTATGATGATGATGATGACGACGACGATGATGGTGATGATGATGATAATGATGATGATGATTACTATGTAATTATGCTCCAAATAATGATTTCATTGATTGTCGCGATACAATTTTACCATAAAATATGTGAACAATATGATACGTACGCACACCCCCGTTTTGGCCAATCACATTCTTCATACTTATCAATGTGAAAAATGATATCCTATTCTTCACAGGCATGTGAAAAATATGATTTGTAAAAAATATAATCCTACAGAGCTTAAACATTAGGTTGCTATATTTGGATGACATAGTTTGCGTTATCCTTCTTGCTGCTTGCTTGACAATAACATTAAAATACGATATTATACGGGATATTTGTCAGTCTGTTGGATACTAACAAGTAAAAATACAACATGTACTACTAATACTGCAGCGGCAGCTTCTAATACTATTTCTACTATTGCTTCTACAACAATTACCGCATCAGCCCTTGCTGCTGCTACAATTACAACATAAACTACTACTAAACCACTACTACTACCACTACTACTACTACTACTACTACTACTACTGCTACTACTACTACTACTACTAATACAACTAGTACTACTACTACTAATTCTACTACTACTACACTACAACTACTACTACTACTAATTCTACTACTACTACTACTACTTCTACTACTACTACTACTAATTTTACTACTACTACTACTACTTCTACTACTACTACTGCAACTACTTCTACTAATAGTACTTCTACTACTAATACTACTACAAGTACTAATAGTACTACTACTTCTACTAATTCTACTACTGTCGCTGCTGCTACTGTTGGTAGTGGTGGTGCTTTAATTATCAGAGAAGCATAAATAAAAACAACAACAACTGCTGATGCTACTACAACTTATGTTATTACTACTTTTAATAATCATAATTTATTATATACTTTTGAAATAGTATAAGCAAAGTACATAACAGGATTATACCACACTGGGACGCCCACAATTAAAATAAAAACTATACAACCACATAACTCTACTTCATTAGCATCGTTCTTCCTACAGTAGACTATATAGCATATCGTGAACTAGCATTTATATGATATAAACTTATCATTCGTATAAAACATTACAAACCTTTTTATAATACAACGTTATCTTTGTTGTAAAACGCATATTTAGTATGCTTATTAGAAATGTCTGAAGATATACAATATCTGGTTATGCATTTTCAAGAGAAACTTTTATTCTTGGTGATCGCATTGCTATATTTACTGTCTTACACATTGCAGGTAGAAAGTCGTTGAAAATATATATTAAATGTATCTTACATTTTGAGATGCATCTGCGACAGAGATACAATAACACAACCAACACAAACGTCTGAGTTATGCATATAGGATTTTCAACATCGACACATAGCGCCATGTTGACAACGGACACTTTCATGGTATAATATTGTATCACTTCATGACATACTAAGCTTGATGTACCAGTATACAAATATACAAGTCATTACTTATCTGCCAATAAACTAAATAAATAATTATTATAAACAACCATTTGTAGAATGTAGAGGTATCACATGGTCGCAGAAAACCTTATGAGGGGACCCATATAGTCTTGTGATACTCATCTCCAGTGTATATTTTCTTAAAATGCATTAAAAGGGTCAACGAGCACATGTTATCAAAATACATTTTTGCAAAGTGCGTTTTAGATATACATGTGTGAACAAATTCCCATTATATATACACATTAAACACATTACATTTAAAACAAGAAATTACAATAACAAACCAACATTTTAATAAAAACAAGTACCCTATTTAAGCAAGTTGATAGTAAAATATATCTACACGTATAAACCATATCAACAATCTCTGTTCTTTAAGCAAAACATATTTTGCTAATTTTGTTACGACACACTGTTGCTTTTACAACAGCTACCACTAACCCATTTTGTGCTTCTGCCGCTATAACTACTAATTATTATAATTGTGTATTTATTGCTACTACGACCAAGACAACTATTACTACCACATCAACTACTACTACTGCTGCTACAGATGACGATCCTTCTCCTCCTACTACTACAATTTCTACTACTGCTGCTGCTGCTATTAGTGCTTTTAATACTACTAACATTTCTTCTCTACTACTTCTTCTTCTTCTTCTACTATGACAGCAACATCATCAACAGCAACAACAACATAATCAGCAACTACAACTTCTAAATAAAATATTATTTTACCACTACTGCTACTACAGCTACCACTGCTGATAGTTCTGTTGTTGTTGACGATAATAATAATAATGCGGGGTGATATATGCAATTACACAATTATATTAAAAGTCCAAGAAGCATAAAATTACACAATTATATTAAAAGTCCACGAAGCATGACATGGTGATACGAGTGTAGAAGTTTTTTTCTATGAGCTTTTACGCCTTTTAAAACAAATTACAATATGGCATGACATATCGTGCAATGACACAAGACGTAATTTCAAATGTACTATATTTAAAATCAACAACTGCTACTGCTACTACTACTAATACTGCTACTACTCATTATATGACCACTACTGCTACTGCAGCTACACTACGTCTAGCGTGATTTCTGCCTAAAACACAGACCCACCGTGGACAATTTTTCGTCAGCGTGGAAAATCACCGCGATTAAAAGGTGGTTCCATCGCGATAGAATCGCAGTGATAGTGGGTGAGCACCGCGGGCGTTATCGGGAAATCAATCTCACGGTGGACCACTGCGGTCGCGGTGGGTCGCGGTGAAATACAGGTACATGTGAATGAACAAGTACAGTTCGATATTTCAGACCGTATACTATTCGCAAAGTACAAATCGTCTTCTATTAACCGATACTTACCAATTAATATAATCACAGTTTGCAACTTTAATCTTTTTTATTTTGATCACTTTTTTATTTTGATAATTTATTCCGAAGTTCCATGTTCGCAGTTGTGTTGTGAAATCGTAAACAAAGAGTCAAGGGCATTAATACAAGTCTCGCGAAAATTCGCAATCTGCGTGAATTGACAGTTTGACGTCTTCAAAGTAAAGCCGACAAGAAACCATAAAATAACACCTTTCTCGGCGATAAAATTGGCTTCTTTTGTTTAGAGAAGCGACATGCTTAACCAATCGCGTGTTTGTTACTCAGTGGCAATCGTCCTATTATGAAAGAGCACGTGCATAGCTCCGCCTTTCGAACTTTTACAGAGAACAAAGGTGTTGGTTATGTCAATCATTGTTATAAAATCACGTTTTTTACCGACATGTTAATCAATTGTTTTGATAGTCATATTAAAAATGCAAAGATTTGTCATAGAATCGGACAACGAATTTGATGAGGTCTTTGTGATTTGACTGACGCATATTTTCATTTTCCCGTTTTGTCATAATGTTCCGTATTTTCCGAAAACCATGTTCTTGGTCGTACCTGAAATAAAATGTAAAATATTTTTTAAAAAGCTCAATGTGAAATTATGACTCACTAAAATCACCGCGATCCACGGCGATTTCTTATCAACATTTTTTATTGAGACTGTCACCGCGGTCACCGCGATTCGCCACGGCGACATCACCGCATTCCACAGTGTTCCACGGTGTATCGCGGTGACTATAGTAGTGTGTCACGCTGGGCTGAATCACGGTGGTGCGTCGCAGAAGGCAGAAATCACGCTAGACGTAGTGTACACACGCTGCTGAATATATTAATAATACATGTAATAATAAAAAAAAATATAATAATCATCATCATAAAAGAAGAAGAAGCAGTAGTAGTAGTAGTAGTAGTTGTTGTTGTTGCAGTAGTAGTAGTAGTAGTAGCAGCAGCAGTAGCATCAGCAGCAGTAGTATAAGTAATAGTTGCAGAATGGGTATTAGTAGTAAAAGTAGTAGTAGTAATAGTAGTAGTAGTAAAATTTGTAGTAGTAGTAGTAGTAGAAGCAGTAGTTGTCATTCTTGCTGGAATTGTAGTAGTAGTAGTAGTAGTAGTAGTAGTAGTAGTAGTAGTAGTAGTAGTAGTAGTAGTAGTAGTAGTAGTAGTAGTAGTAGTAGTAGTAGTAGTAGTAGTAGTAGTAGTAGTAGTAGTAGTAGTAGTAGTAGTAGTAGTAGTAGTAGTAGTAGTAGTAGTAGTAGTAGTAGTAGTAGTAGTAGTAGTAGTAGTAGTAGTAGTAGTAGTAGTAGTAGTAGTAGTAGTAGTAGTAGTAGTAGTAGTAGTAGTAGTAGTAGTAGTAGTAGTAGTAGTAGTAGTAGTAGTAGTAGTAGTAGTAGTAGTAGTAGTAGTAGTAGTAGTAGTAGTAGTAGTAGTAGTAGTAGTAGTAGTAGTAGTAGTAGTAGTAGTAGTAGTAGTAGTAGTAGTAGTAGTAGTAGTAGTAGTAGTAGTAGTAGTAGTAGTAGTAGTAGTAGTAGTAGTAGTAGTAGTAGTAGTAGTAGTAGTAGTAGTAGTAGTAGTAGTAGTAGTAGTAGTAGTAGTAGTAGTAGTAGTAGTAGTAGTAGTAGTAGTAGTAGTAGTAGTAGTAGTAGTAGTAGTAGTAGTAGTAGTAGTAGTAGTAGTAGTAGTAGTAGTAGTAGTAGTAGTAGTAGTAGTAGTAGTAGTAGTAGTAGTAGTAGTAGTAGTAGTAGTAGTAGTAGTAGTAGTAGTAGTAGTAGTAGTAGTAGTAGTAGTAGTAGTAGTAGTAGTAGTAGTTGTTGTTGTTGTTGTTGTTTTGTTGTTGTTGTTGTTGTTGTTGATGTCGTTTTCGTACTCGTAGTAGTCTGGGGGCTTGAGTATGAAATGCAACCTGTATCAAAGACGTTTATTATTTATTTGTGCGGAATTTCACTGTCCAGTATAACATGACAATTTATTTTGGATACATGTTGATATTAAAATCTAATTTATTGTTCTCGTGAATGAATAATTGCACGTCGTTATAACAACATTATAGTGATAATAGATATGGACATACCAATTCGGAAGACCTCATTTGTTTTACATTCTTTACACTATATTAGATAACTACATTACTACAAGGTGTTTGCAATTAAGCTGGCTGTACTTCTGTCGCCTCTGGATTCATTTATTTTAAGAAGTATCACCACCACCACCACCACCATCATCACCACCAGTTACAACAACACAACTACCACTGCTACTACTACTAGTACTGTTAGTAGTAATGCTACTACTAGTAATACTACTACTGTTACTACCGATGGTACTACTACTACTACTACTGATAGTACTTATATTACTACTACTACTACTACTACTACTACAGCTACAACAACAGCAACAACAACAACCACTAATACTATTACTACTTCTTATACTTATACTACTAGTACTTCTACTTCAACTTCTAATACAACTACTATACCATTGCGAATACTGCTACTATTACTGCTACTGCTAGTACTACTACTATTACTACTACAACTTCTACTACTACACTACTACCACTACTACTACTGCTGCTGCTGCTGCTACTACTACTACTACTACTACTACTACTAATACTGCTGCTGGTACTACTACTACTACTACTATTACTACTACACTACCTCTACTACTACAACTTATACTGCTACTAATATTTGCATATTGTTCATCCTAGATGTGAATTTGTATAGATATGTGCAAAATATAAAATCATAATGCGTATCTTTCTCACGCGTTATACCAGTCATAGGATCATATCTGATGTTGTCAAATCTGGTAAGGAATCTCCACCATAAAGAGGAACATAACTTAAGCAACGAATGCATTTTGTAAAATACATATTGGAATATTAAATTATTTAATAATATTAAAATCACGACATACTCGTATAGTTTTGTATTCATATAATGTATCTGTTTATTTTAGTTTACTTTATAGAAAAATAATTATTGTTGCTTCTATTGTCTTTTTACCTCATATCGAAAAAATGTTTTGTTTTACGTGTCCCCATACATGTTATTCTCAGCAGTATATCTTTTTTAAAAACACTAAGGCAAAAAAAGTGTTAAAGTTAATATGTGTTTGGAGGAAAATCACTATGCACATTACAATAACTAACCATTGAGTTTCCATTCTCTTTAATTTTGATATATGAATTACTGGATACATTTAAACTGACAATTTAAGTAAGGCCTCAGTCACACAATAAAAAAGTTGGGTATGCCC
>JAPFQT010000150.1:45000-97500 GCA_027627225.1 Congeria kusceri
TGGGTATGAACTTAAATAAATGCACGTATATAATATACGTGTAATTAAAGTTTTAATCATCTCTAAACCGCGTGTATAACATAATCACATATAATTAAATTTTATTTTTTGAGGTGGTCATGACAAACATGTTCATGCATCCATTTAATCAACAGATGTATACAAGTACACCACAGGCTATATTAGACATAATCATTCAACATACAGTTTTAAGTCAATGATAGCATGTGCACATGTGAGATAGAAAAGAACAAGAGTGTGTTCGGGGGCTCCGGCGCTTCATATGGACAACTAGAGTTTTCTGAATAAAATTATATGTCTCGGCATGTCGTGGTCGGTGGATTTTGGGCGGAGTTATTCCACATAACCAGTGGCTGAAATTTGACAAAACTTAAAAAGATTTATCAGTACTAAGTGCAGTTGTGCAGCATGTAGTGGTCGGGGATATTTGGTTGAGTTATGACCCTTATTGTCTGACTTGTGTTGTTGTTATTTTTATTGAACATGTTATGTTATGTGACCAAGAATTACTCGAATTTCGAAATGCATAGTTTGTGTTTTATCGATGGCCAGGACCATGACACTATACTCCTAGATAGAAAATAAAAGCTGCACTCATACTTAGATATTGATATGCGGAATACACAAATGTGTCGTGTTGATAGATTTTGCGTGCAATTACAAAGTGTTAGTGACGTAGTTCAAACCTTTGTATTGTAGTGTCATTGTTTTGAAAGCCTTATGCTCATTGAGACACTCGTGTCCGTTTCCTGGGTAGAACCAGTTATTGGTGTCTTTTTGAGAAATATAATTAGAATGCTCATAAGAAGCGATCCAACTCACAATCTCCCGATTGCACGACGGACACCATATCCAGTACACCACTGTCGGCCACTTGGCACTTTTCAAAAATTGTGATCAACAGCTTAACTTCGAGTTGTCCAAATATATACAACAATGCAAACTCAAAAAATACTTGATTCTAATTTTATCTCATAATAGTACATTGTAAAATTATCTGACATAAACATTTCTGCAAAACTATAAAGATAAATAAATTTAAATAACGCCAGTCCTCTCTGTTGTGTTTATTGATACAAAAACAGTTAAAGGTGTTAAGGGATAAATTCACGAATATCGCATGCGTCGGAGGTATGTTTACGTTGTTTTTGGAGGTTTAACGAGCTTAATTTTCCCTTTCTTATAGACAAGACTGTTGTTTCATGTCAAAATAATGTTAAAATTAGTTAAATTGATGTATGATTATATATACTTGCCAATTGTGCTAGTAAATATCCATATTGAATGCCTTATTTGTTTATCTTCAAAATACAGTGTTGTTTTTTTAAATTCCTTATTCGATTTGTATATATTTTGTTTGCCGAAGTAACTTTTAATTTCATGCATAAAGCCTAAGTCAAACATAGGTCGCCGACCGATTACCAACAACTGAAAACTAAACTTTGGGGCAATCAACGACAACCTCTGGCGACCAAACCCAGCAAAATGCAATGGAAATGCGATCAGCCGTACGAAAAGTCGATGGTCTTTTGCCCATCAACAACCATTAAAACTGGCTGACGACTGGTTAGCGATTGGTTGACGACTAGTAGGCGATTGGTTGACGACTGGTCGGCAGTATTTGGATTATTCGATATCAATTTAGTCAATTAAGTGATTGTTTCTCATTGTTCAAAAAGCATTTGCCAATATAAATGACCTTTGGCTATGTGTATGCATTCCTTTTGAAAATGTAAGACAATGACTTTCTTTTTGATGTTTTGTTGATAATGAATATTTAATCCGATAATAATTGATATATTATTATCATCCGGTAACCTGTCTACTAAGTCCGGCAGCACAAGTTTGTATTGAGATATACTATCAGGTACACTTTCCATATCCGGCAATACCCTCTTAAACTATTACGTCTCCTGTCAAGTGAATGAACGATTGAAAAATGGCCATCGACAACCAGTGTGACCATCGACAACATGTGTGACCATCGACAACCAGTGTGACCATCGACAACCAGTGTGACCATCGACAACCAGAGTGACCATCAACAACCAGTGTGACCATCGACAACCAGTGTGACCGTCAACAACCAATGTGACCATCGACAACCAGTGTGACCATCGACAACCAGTGACCATCGACAACCAGTGCGACCATCGACAACCAGTGTGACCATCGACAACCAATGTGACCATCGACAACAAGTGTGACCATCGACAACCAGTGACCATCGACAACCAGTGTGACCATCGACAACCACTGTGACCATCGACAACCAGTGTGACCATCGACAACCAGTGTGACCATCGACAACCAGTGTGACCATCGACAATCAATGTGACCATCGACAACCAGTGTGACCATCGACAACCAGTGACCATCGACAACCAGTGTGACCATCGACAACCAGTGTGACCATCAACAACCAGTGTGACCATCGACAACCAGTGACATCGACAACCAGTGTGACCATCGACAACCAGTGTGAACATCGACAACCAGTCGCCGATTCCCAACAACCCGTTAAGGACCCTTTAAAGACCATCTGCAACCACTGGTTGTTGGTGGTCGGGAGCTGGTCTTAAGTTGATCGCAGGCTATATGTGACCGGCACTTAAGTGAGTAAATTTGTTAGATGAAATTACTCAACATTTATGTTTTGTTCCATAAAGAGTATGTACCTTCGCATTTAACGTCATATTGCAAAAGGGCATGTCTTTTCGGGTAAATATTAAATATTCCTTAAACTTCAGGGCTCAATCGGTTAATTCACAGAAGTGATTCTTTTGAAAATGCTTTAGTGTGTGTTTTTTTATGAAATTGAGGTGCTCAAATCAAGACAATTTTCGATTTATCGTTGTTTATCACCCATTAAACAATAATTTGGAGTTCTGATGCTTAGGAAATAAACTACAAAGGCATTAGCCTGAGTTGTTAAATAGTCACGCATCAGAACAACGATTACTTAAGAAAAAATTTTCGACTTATCGTTGCTTATCGGCAATAAGCAACGATTTCGAGTTCTGCTGTGTATGAATTAAACCATATATCGGAACAACAAAGAGTTTTTTATTGGCCGATAGACAACGATAATGTAATTATTATTTCGATTCTATCATGACTTGACAAATCTAAACTTGAACAGGCCCTTCTTCAAAACAGCAAAAATTTACATCTGTTTCGGTACCTTTTCATTATTTCAGATATGTATGTCATGAATATTATAATATGTAAATCATATAATTTATTACAATAACATTTTCTAAACAAGAGGGCCATGATGGCCCAAAGCACTCACCTGAGAACTGGTACAGTTGTGAAAGGTTTGAAAATTGAGGTATCTTTACAATACACAGAGGGGGTAGAATCAATTGTGATTCAAAACATTTGTAAGTTCAATGGGCTAACTGAAGCATGAGTTGGGTGTTGGATGTGTGTTTTTTTGCTAATGGTTCTCAATTCATTTTTTTCGCATTACTTCATTGACAATTCTGGAAAATGCACAAACAGTAGATTTTGATGTCTTTTTCGCAAACAGTTTTGGAAGACTAGTTGCAAATGCGATAATTGCGATGGCTGTGCTATAAGGGAAAGTTTTGCTTTTTTTTTGGATAATTTTCTTTCCAACGATGATAAAAGATGTTAACGCAGGCTCTGAATACATCAAAGTTGGACATACAAATAACTGCATGCAAGTCTTGCAACTGTTGGAAATCTAATTTTATCAATCAATTTTTATGGTCATGCGCAAACTGTGTAAGTTTGGACAATATAGTAACAAAAATCGTGTGTGCAAGCCAATCATTGATAACCTGTTGATGTTTTTTTCCACACACAAGGAGAAATAACTTATGTGTTTCTGGCCCGATCATGCTTACCGTAATTCACCTATATGTTCGGTCACGAAAAAATAATAATTTTTTTTTGCGGCCCATTATTTAGATACCAAACAAAATCCCTAAACAATTTGGCCGAAAATTAAGATACTCAAGAAAACGGGGTACCGGAACGTAAAATAATTACGAAGTGTCTTACCGAAGTGTGAGCACACAAGGTGCAGAATGTGATATTCAGTCAATAATTGTTAAATAAACATCCTTTGTTTATCAATAAACACCTTATTATACATTTTGCCAAAAGCCGTTTGATGTCGTAAAGTGGGGTCGCTCAATTGACAGCAGCTGGCGTACGTCGCAAAAGGCCTATTAACAGAAGAACCTTTAATAATTTGTTATGTGCAAATATTTTGAATTACAAATGTACTACCTGGTAATTTCATAAACATTTCATTCCTCGAAACGTTAACAATGCAACAATACTAACGCCGAAACTGTCCGATTTGAATTCTGCATAATTGGCAAGACGCTTGATTTATTCGATCCAAATCATGCAGAGGAACGCCAGTTGCTTAGCAACCAATATAGGCTCAATCGGGAGTGCAGTATCAACTCGAGTTTGATTGACACATCACACATCTACCAATTAACACAGTCCAGTTAAGAGGCTTTCAAATTGCATAGAAAGCAGTCTGATGTCATGCTGTGTGGTACATGCTTTGTTGATAAGTATACAACAATGTGGCAAGTTGTGTTAGTTGGGTTGGCAAAGCGACATAATTTTCATTGGACTTACAGATTTTTAAAGAAAAATCGTGATACATGTACGAATATTTAGAAAACATACTTTCATTTAAGTGTCCGGATTTAGATACGTAAAATAAATTATTTGCACATAAAAAATATGGTGTCCGAATATTTAGCTAGGCCGAACATTTAGGTGAATATTATTTTTCAGCTGTAGTCTTACGTTTATGTACAAAATGTTCATGATTGGTGAAGATTGGATGAAAAATGATGGCCATATTTGTATATTTTGTTAATAAACATAGGACAATAACTCTGGTGTTTGAAACACGATCTGGCACATTTGTGCCATCTGATGAAATATGATGGTTATACACAAACTGTGAAAGTTTAGTTACGATTGGATGGAAAATATCGCTGTTTATTGGCACGAACAAGGGGCAATAACTCTAGTGTTACTGGTTTGATCCGACACAATAACAATCCCACCTGAGATTTTATGGTCATACACAAACTGTCCAAGTTTGGTTAAGATTGGATAAAAAGTGAAGTTTCCTGCGTGAATACAAACCAAATTGTTGACGGCACACGGATGACTTACGACGCAGGAGAGGTCTCCTTAACCAATAGCTCACTGAGCACTTTGTGCTCAGGTGAGCTAAACAACTAAATTAAATTGATGTTTCTTTTAAAAAATTTAGCTAACAGATGAAACACACGTGTTGCATTTGTCTGAAGCAAGACTGCTTTTCCACTATTCATAGTGGTCTGTTATTGGTGTCAATTGTAAATAAATATATCTACATCCAAAACTGATTTAAGTTTCATCGACTTTTGTGCAAAATCGGTTGTTCATCCTAATTCACCTCAATATTTTCCCACAGAGGGAAGTGCAGTGCATATACGCGACTTTAGAATGAAAGCACTTCGCGAAAGTCAGGAATATGACACGCCAAAATGATTCCGGGTACCTAGAAATAAACATCAATTAAGCAACTCCCATTGAAAGGAGTTATCCCCTGTGTTTGCACGACGCTTCCCCCCCCCCCCCGCTGGGGGAAATATTGATAGGTGCATCATTTTAGAATTCCAAATTGGTTAACTATAACGATATTCAGGGCGTTTTATCTTTGGAAGCATGTTATACATACATTTAACAGATAATCACATTAATATATATGACAATCAAACGCGTGTGTGTTCTAAATTAATTGAAGTAAATGTTTTATAAATTCATAGGTTACATTGAATCTGCAATCTACCTCTTGTACGAACACTTTTAAATGCTTGTGTGTACGTAAAATTTAAAGGCAAGTTTGATATATTAAAATGTATTCTTCTTTGGTCATTAAGCAAGAATTTCATTTAAGTTCTAACTCTTGTAAAATTTAACTGTCTTAAATAGCAACACATTACAACAAATTGAAGCTATGTCTTACAAGTTAAGAGCTGTTCTCGATATCTATAGACATGCAGGAACGTTTTAGTTTTGTTTCCTACATTTGTAAATAAATAAACAAATACAAACATATCTTGTTAAGTTTTAATTGCTTACAGAATTGGACAATAGCTCGTGTTCAATATCGAAGCACAGTGCCAAAGACGCATGTTTATTGCAGTCGATTAGAAGGCTGCACACCAATAAAAAATTACATGTGCGTTTCTATTAGAGATGTAAACAAATATCTGGATAACCGGTTATCCGGTTACTATGTATATATCCGGTTACCAAGTTTGTAACTGAATATTCGCATAAAAATTTGAAAATCAGATTTCTTTCGTTTTTTACGCATACAAACTCCCTTTTTGCATGTATATTATCAACACAACACAGCTATAGACATATCTACAGGAGGTCTCCACCTCGTCCTGCGGACGTGTCGTAAACACACCCCTCGGTCGGAATACGATTATCATAAAACAACAGGTGGTGCTTTCACACCACACTACTTCTGACAGGACTATTAAACAAACAAGATGTCACAATCGATTTTGCCAATTAGGTGCGTCCCTCTTGATAACAGATGGTTCTCTACCAGTTAACAATGCCCATGAAATATACAGTAACATAGATCCATCCTTGTTTTTGAGTTTATTTGCATTTGATTAGCACATTGCCTGTTTTACTCAAACGTCGCAATTTTACGGGTTTACCATTCACCAGTCAGCCTTAACACCTACTTACCTTTATGCAAAACAAATGTTTAATTGGGGTACTTTAATTGAAGGGCATAACAACATTGCACGCTACACAAAACAAACAAAACGCACAATTTACTAACAGAAATCGACGTAAACTTAAATTTGCAATTTTCTTTATCTGCCAGATTCCGGCCGATCTATACGGTTATCCGGATAGTATCCGGATATTTCATACGAATAACCGGATACCAAGCGTGAGTGCGGATTTGTGTAGAGCGGGTATTTTAGACATTGTGGTTGGGTGACTTTGTAGGTACAACGGGTGTGTCAGTCATGGTAGTAAGATTTCTTTCAGTAGAACGTGAGTGTCAGACATGATAGTAGGGTGTCTATGTCATTACAAAGGATGGGTCAGACATTATAGCAGGGTGTCTGTGTCAGTAATACGGGTGTGTCAGACATGATAGTAGGGTGTCTGTGTAGGTACAACGGATGCGTCAGACAGAGTAGTAGGGTGTCTGTTTCAGTATAATGGGAGTGTCAGACATGGTAGTAGGGTGTCTGTGTAGGTACAACAGATGTGTCAGACATTGTAGTAGGGTGTCTGTGTCAGTACAACGGATGTGTCAGGCAGGGTAGTAGGGTGTCTGTGTAGGTAGAACGGATGTGTCAGACATTGTAGTAGGGTGTCTGTGTGGGTACAACGGATGCGTCAGACAGGACAGTAGGGTGTCTGTGTCAGTATAATGGGAGTGTCAGACAGGGTAGTAGGGTGTCTGTGTAGGTACAACGGATGTGTCAGTCATCTAAGTACTGTGGCTGTGTCAGTACAACGGATGTGTCAGACATTGTAGTAGGGTGTCTGTATCAGTACAACGGATGTGTCAGTCATGTAAGTAGGGTGTCTGTGTCAGTACAACAGGTGTGTCGGACACGGTAGAAGAGTGCCTGTGTCAGTACAATGGGTGTGTCAGTCATGGTTGTAGGGAGCTTGTGTCAGTACAACTGTTGTGTCAGTCATGGCAGTCTGGTGCCTGTGTCAGTACAACGGGTGTGTTAGACATGGTAGTAGGGTGTCTGTCAGCACAACAGGTGTGTCAGACATGGTAGAAGGGTGTCTTTGAAGGTACAACGGGTGTGTCAGTCTGTGTCAGTACAACGGATGTTTCAGACATGGTAATACGGTGCCTGTTTCAGTACAACGGGAGTGTCAGACATGGTAGTAGTGTGTCTGTGTAGGTACAACGGGTGTGTCAGTCATGTCAGTAGGGTGTCTGTGTCAGTACAACAGATGTTTCCGTCATGTCAGTAGGGCAACTGTGTCAGTACAACGGATGTGTAAGACATGGTAGTAGGGTGCCTGTGTCACTACAACGGGTGTGTCAGACATGGTAGTAGGGTGCCTGGGTCAGTACAACGGGTGTGCCAGACATGGTAGTAGGGTGCCTGTATCAGTACAACGGTTGTGTCAGATATGGTGGTAGGTAGTCTGTGTAAGTACAACGGATGAGTCAGACATGGTAGAAGCGTTCCTGTGCCAGTACAACGGACGCATAAGACATGATAGAAGAGTAGCTGTGTCAGTACAACGGGTGTGTTAGACATGGTAGTAGGGTGCCTGTGTCAGTACAACGGATGTGTCATACATGGTGGTAGGTAGTCTGTGTCAGTACACCGGATGAGTCAGACATGGTACAAGAGTGCCTCGGTCAGTACAACGGGTGTGTCAGACATGGTAGAAGAGTGCCAGTGTCAGTACAACGGGTGTGTCAGACATGGCAGTAGGGTGCCTCCGTCAGTACAACGGGTGTCTCAGACATGGTAGAAGAGTGCCTGTGTTAGTACAACGGGTGTGTCAGACATGATAGTTGAGTGCCTGTGTCAGTGCAACGGGTGTGTCAGACACGGTAGAAAAGTGAAAGTATCAGTACAACGGTTGTGTCAGACTTGGCCGTAGGGTGCCTGTGTCAGTACAACCGGTGTGTCAGACATGATAGAAGAGTGCCTGTGTCAGTACAACGTGTGTGTCATACATGGTAGAAAGGTGCCTGTGTCAGTGCAACGGGTGTGTCAGACTTGGTAGTATGGTGCCTGTGTCAGTATAACGGGTGTGTCAGACATGGTAGTAGGGCGTCTCTTTCAGCACAACGTGTGTGTCAGACATGGTAGTAGGGTGCCTGTGTCAGTACAACGGGTATGTGAGACCTGGTGATAGGATGCCTGTGTCAGTACAACGAAAGTGTGACGTATTGTAATAGGGTGTCTCAGTCAGTACAACGTGTGTGTCAAACATAGTAGTAGGGTGCCTGCGTCAGTTCAACGAGTGTGTAAGACATAGTAGTAGGGTGCCTGTGTCAGGTACGTTAGAAGGGTGTTGGTGTCTGTACAACGGTTGTTCGACACATGACAGTAGGTTGCCGTTGTCAGTACAACGGATGTGTGAGACATGATAGTAGGGTGCGGGTGACAGTACAACGGGTGTGTGAGACATGACAGTAGGGTGCCGATGACTGTACAACGAGTGTGTGAGATATAGCATTAGAGCACCCTTGGCCGTAAAATGGGTGTGTGAGACATAGTTGTAGGATGCCGGTGTAAGTTCAGCGGGTATGTGAGACATGATAGTAGGGTGCCGGTGTCAGTACAACGGGTGTGTGAGACATGATAGTAGGGTGCCTGTGTCGGTACAATGGGTATGTGAGACATGATAGTAGGGTGCCTGTGTCGGTACAATGGGTATGTGAGACATGATAGTAGGGTGCCTGTGTCGGTACAATGGGTATGTGAGACATAGAGGTAGGGTGCCTGTGTCGGTACAATGGGTATGTGAGACATAGAGGTAGGGTGCCTGTGTCGGTACAATGGGTGTGTGAGACATCGTAGTAGGTTGCCAGTGTTAATACAACGGGTGTGTTAGACATAGTAGTAGGGTGCCTGTGTCTGTACAACGGGTGTGTGAGACGTAGTAGTAGGTTTTCTATGTCCGTACAACGGAGGTATCAGACATGGTTGTAGGGTGCCTGTGTTAACACAACGGGTGTGTGAGACTTGGTAGTACGGTGCCGGTATTAGTACAATGGGTGTGTGAGACATAGTATTGGGGTGCCTGTGTTAGTACAACGGGGTACCATAAATGGTAGTAGGGTGCCTGTGTAAGTACAAAGCGTGTATCAGACCTAGCAGTAGGGAGCCTGTGTGAGTAGAACGGGTGTGTCAGACCTGGCAGTAGGGAGCCTGTGTGAGTAGAACGGGTGTGTCAGACCTGGCAGAAGGGAGCCTGTGTGAGTAGAACGGGTGTGTCAGACCTGGCAGTAGGGAGCCTGTGTGAGTAGAACGGGTGTGTCAGACCTAGCAGTAGGGAGCCTGTGTGAGTAGAACGGGTGTGTCAGACCTAGCAGTAGGGAGCCTGTGTGAGTAGAACGGGTGTGTCAGACCTGGCAGTAGGGTGCCTGTGTGAGTAGAACGGGTGTGTCAGACATAGCAATAGGGAGCATGTGTGAGTAGAACGGGTGTGTCAGACCTGGCAGTAGGGTGCCTGTGTGATTAGAACGGGTGTGTCAGACCTGGCAGTAGGGAGCCTGTGTGAGTAGAACGGGTGTGTCAGACCTGGCAGTAGGGTGGCTGTGTAAGAACAACGGGTGTGTCAGACCTGGCAGTAGGGAGCCTGTGTGAGTAGAACGGGTGTTTCAGACCTGGCAGTAGGGAGCCTGTGTAAGTACAACGGGTGTGTCAGACCTGGCAGTAGGGAGCCTGTGTGAGTAGAACGGGTGTGTCAGACCTGGCAGAAGGGTGCCTGTGTAAGTACAACGGGTGTATCAGACCTGGCAGTAGGGTGCCAGTGTCAGTGCAACGGGTGTGTCAGACCTGGCAATAGGGTGCCTCTGTCAGTACAACGGGTTGGTCAGACCTGGCGGTAAGGTGCCTGTGTCAGTACAACGGGTTTGTCAGACCTTGCAGTCGGGTGCCTGTGTGAGTACAACCGGTGTATCAGACCTAGCAGTCGGGTGCCTGTGTGAGTACAACGGGTGTATCAGACCTGGCAGTCGGGTGCCTGTGTGAGTACAACGGGTGTATCAGACCTGGCAGTCGGGTGCCTATGTGAGTATAACGGGTGTATCAGACCTGGCAGTCGGGTGCCTGTGTGAGTACAACGGGTGTATCAGACCTGGCAATAGGGTGCCAGTGTCAGTACAACGGGTGTGTAAGACCTGGCAATAGGGTGCCAGTTTCAGTACAACGGGTGTGTAAGACCTGTCAGTAAGGTGCCTGTGTCACAACGGGTATGTCCGATCTTGCAGTAGGGTGCCTGTGTCAGTACAACGTAGTAGGGTGCATATTGGAACAAATAGATGTAATTACCAGCATAAACTAGCATGTTCCAATCTAAGTTACAATGAGCCCATGAAAAGCAAATATGGTCATGTATTAACGTCCATTTGCCGTTATTTACACTTTTTGACAATAAGTCAATGTGTGCAATCTGCAAACTGTTATTAAGGTGTTCTACAAAGATTTAGTGTATAAGTTTTACTATTACGTAACGCGTCGATGAGCCGATAATTTCAACCGAATCGTTGCGTATATATTATGTCAATTAAAGATAAAATGTATATTTCCAAAAGCTTCTCATTGAAAGCATGTATATCCTAGCATAAGTGGTTTAGGAAACGCATTTAACGAGTTTACTGTGTACAGACACAGCGGCGTGTCCAACGAATTGAATTTGGATTAGAAATGAATTGTTTCTTGCTTCGAACCATAACATACTTATATTTGGTGTCCTAGGTTACTGATTAATCAATTACGTCCCCGCATATATCAGCCACTTACACAAAACAAGTATCACTGTATAGGCGACACATTTTGCTCTAATTTGCCCTGCTCAACTTCTTAATTTCAAACTTATATATCCATAGACGTTTATTTTGTGTGTCACATATTCCAAAAACGAAGCACAGATAATATACAAAAAAGCGAAACACACTTATGATACCGGAATATATTGGAATTATAGAGTATTTCATGAAAAATTAACATCAATTGAAATTACTACAATTAAGCATTGGCATTAGTAACACTCGTCGGTAGTTTGGTAAACACTGATTAAGTAACATGCAGTTACAACTACACGTTTTAATGTGTTAGTCAGACTGGCCGAGTGGTTAGCCTAATAACTTTTGAGGTCGTACATGTACGTTCCAGTCCTGGCGTGCAAAACATGTTTACGTTTCTTTTATCAAGAGCAGATGCTTTATATTGTTTTGCAGTTAAGCTTTTAAGTTTTCAAGCAAAAAATGCAAAAAAATCTGTGAATATGCCCCTTTAAATTATCCATGACGAGGTATGAATGGCTATTGCTGAAACTGAATTAAATATCGATTCAGCTTCATAATGTCTTTTCATAACATTTGCATTTATTGGCTAAGTATATTTTATTGAATGCACTATGCATATTAATAAATCTGATTTTATTTGTGTGTACTGAATGCCTACTCATCAGCCGACAATGTTTAAAACTAAACATAAAACGTGCAAAAAGGATTTTCGATAAACCTAACCCTATAAATTTATTTTTTCACAAAATGCTTATTTAAAGCGTATTCGGCCGTCCAAATATCAAAATACATAATATCAGTTTATTTGGAAACATATTAGTGCTTTATATATCTTTTTGCAAAACTGTGATTATAAAGGTGAGCTAGAAAAACAAACGTGTTTGGGGCTCCTGCGCAACTTTGTGACCATTATCATTATTAGCAATATAAATGACGAGTGTTACCTGTCCTTACATGTGCTCAATTGAGCTTAGTATAACAAGAAAGTGTTGGGACTACGGCGATACAATGCGACGATTTTCTGAATTAGCAATAACAGAGACAATAGTTAGCGTTTGATACGTCGACGACGACAAGTGGGGTTATTTACCCTCGGGACTTCGGTTTAAAACCATTGCCCGAGCACACTGCTTAACATTTCAAACTCTGCTTGAATAAAACTATAATACATCCCTTCTTTTATAGGGTGTGACACATAAAATCTTTGCATTGTGGGTGCGGTGCTTTATATAAAAATCTAAGCGCAAAAATATATCAGAAGTACATAAAAATACTGTTTTTAAATAAATATTTGTAATTAGTAAAGCAAAACGGTAATATATGCTTTAGAAATGTCTTTACTTAATTTATACAACACGTGTATAAACTTTAAAATTGAATATACAGCCTTTAAGAGGAATGCGATAGCGTGGGAATCTAATTTGCATACTGAGCTTGATGCTCAAAATGGTTAGTAATTGAACAAATCAAAATTCTCGTTACTAATCCGTCTGACCAATGAGCGTGAGGCTTATATAATGACGTTAGGGTTGGACGAGTATGCACTATTATGAACAACTGCAAAGAAAATATTGAAAATAATAGATCTGCTAGATGAAAATATGCAGATTTTAATATGAAAATGTTTATAAAATTTGGGAGAATTAATTTCTCTATGAATGTAACATATTTATATATGCTTTAATAAAGTATGAAGAAACTTTGATGTGCAGTTTGTGTTTAATTATTTTTTTCTTTGCAGTTTAATACTTAGATAGAAAAGAATAGAGATGATAGCCCAACAGAATAAGATTTAATGATGGAAACACATAATTGTATATGTATCATCATTTTTCTAGACCCATTTTTCAGCATATGATGTAGTGGGATTGTTAGAGTCTTATTAACTTAAAGATCTGGAAGAAATATATGATTTAATAACCATATACCTTTAAAGTAGCTTGAAAACAAGGGTACAATAGTACCAGTTGTTTATTTAAAATAAAATAATGAACAGTGTAATGTTTTACCAGATCTCTAGGTTGTTCAACATAGTTGTACAGAATAGATATGATATTTGCATGTCTTTGCTACAATTTTATGCTGCCGGTATATGAAAAGGCAAAAAATTAACACTAAGTTACTTAGAAATCTGTCATAATAAAAAATACTCTGAATAAAATGAGTATTATAATGTAATGCAATAAATGGTTGGTATTTAGGGTTCTCTAACCCTGTTTAACTGTATGTGTAGTAGGAATACTCCTCATAATAAGTAAAATGGATCAAGGGTCACTAAATAGTGAAGATTTAATATACTATAAATGAAAAAGGACTTGCATAGGCAAGTATGTTATGTGTGTAAGTAATTGTAATTTATTAACATTTGTGCGACATGCGGTTTACTTATGTTGAACGCTTGCAGACAGGGAATATAGCGAGGTGTTCCAACTTAAGACCCTGTCTGTTTGGTACCTTAAGAAAGTTGGGCTATTTTAAAATGGTGGTTCCCCCCAGGGTGGCATTAAAAACAAATGTAAAAACTACATTTACTTATATACATAAAAGGTAGGAATATAGGCTGCTAGTTACAAGACAGTCACCTAGATAGGGCCACTTTAAAACAAAATGTTAAGAACTTAACCTATAATACAGTTAAGAGTTAAAGAAACAAGAACATTTTTTATAATATTTACCCATTTAAAAATACTTTACATGGGTGAATATGACACTGTGTACCTTTAAGGTAATACACAGTAATGAAATAGGTAAAAGACATATAGCCACCCTGGGAGGGATAAAATGGTATATTGGAAGTGTAGGATTGGGAGGCCAGCGGGGGGTTGGGGTCTGGGTTGGGTTGGAAAGAAGGGGAGATAATTGAATGAGTAAGGGCGTAGCTATCGGAGTTGTGTCCCATGGACCAGAGGGAGTGCACGGCTAGACTAAATTATTTAAAAGTAGGTAAAAAAAGCAGAAAATACATAAAATCTAAAAAAGTTGAATAATTCAAGTAGGAAATGATACCCAATGCAAATAATTGCAAGGTTCACAGATCCTTGCGCCGTGCACTCCAGTGCAACGTGGTTCTTTGAGAATGAGAGCGTCAGGGGGTGTCAGAGGGGAAGGGAGGGGGTGCAATGCAGTCAACTGTACCCAGGAAAATGTACCCAGAAAAATGGATAGCCTCACCCTTTCTGATTATTAAAACTGCAATAAAAAGGGGGCTTATTAAGATACTTAGAAATGGTGTACTATCGTAATACTCGCGTCTGAAAAATGTTTTAAAAATAAGGAATACCAGGTCAATACCATTGACTTGGTTTAGAAAGGGCAGGGAATTCCAAAGTTTGCCAATAAAAGCTAAAACAATAGTTAGCATTGAAAACTCATAGAGAGACAATGCAATAAGAAGTATATACAGAAACTGAAATGTATCACAAAAATAATAAAAACAATTACAGGAACTGTATAGAAGTTGGTTGGGGGCTGACTGCTCCCCCCCCCCCGCCAATGACCTAGATCTTGTCAGTTAGCTGACAGTCTAGAAGGAATTTTGTCAAGGCAGAAAAGACCAGGCCCCTAGCCACTCCCTTGGGGTCTAGCACGTTGGTAAGGTTTAAAACTAGTCCATGGGAGTGCAATGCGGCCTGGAGCTGGTCCCTCTGCCCTGTAAAGGTGTTGCAGTGAGTAGATCATGGTCAGCGCCAGGGATTCCCCAGCATCAACAGTCTGCCTCCTGAGACCCTCCTTAGCCCCCCTGTCCGCCTGTTCATTCCCACTGATGTTGACGTGTGCTGGACACCATACTAAAGTAACCTTTAAAGATTTATCTAGGCACTGTTGATGAAGTTCCAAAATGTTAGATAAAATATCAGGCCTAGCTCTGCTATTTCTGTTTTTGATAGACTCAAGAGATGACAAAGAGTCTGACAAAATAGCAGTTTTAGTAGGTTTATTAACCAAAATCCAGCACAATGCATATTTAATTGCCAAAGGTTCAGGCGAATCAATAGAGAGATGGTTGCCGAGTAGGTGGGTTTTTGTAATGATTTAGAAGGAATAACAAATGAATTGGCTACCAATCCAGAGTTAGGGCATTTGGAGCCATCTGTATAGATTTTTAGGTGCTCAGCATACCTGTTATCATATGAATAAGAGTTTCTGACTTAACGAGCTGCGGTAAGTCAGATTTCGTGAGGGTCTTTGATAGAGTTATGTTTACATCAACAGGTCCCAGGGTCCAGGGGGGGGGGGGGGGGTTGGACAGTCTCAGGTCTGCTACAGGGGTCTTGTCGAGACCAGCATTCTTCAACAGGGTCTTAATACTCACCCGAAGGGGACCGCTATGTGTTTTTGCTTAAGTATTTTACCGTTGATGAAGGTGCCAGTCCCGACAAGCTGGTTTACGGGGTTTGAACCACGCTGGGACATGGCTCTGGCCCAGAAATTAATAGACTGCTATTTTGCGGCTCAGACTCAGAGGCAGCAAGCCTACCTCCTCCTCAAGCATGTCACTAGGGGTACATTTCAGGGCCCTCAGAGCTATCCTAAGTGCCTTGTTCTGAATGGCATCTAGCATTTTAAGGGCGTTTGGCGTTTCACATGCATAGATTTGGGCTCCATAATCTATCTTTGGACGTATATGGGACTTGTAGAGAAGTAAGAGCCTATTTTTATCAGAACCGAAACCTGTGCCTCTTAACATTCTCATTAAATTTAAGTCACTTTCGCACCGTTCAGCCAAATATTTGAAGTGGTGAATAAAATTTAACTGTTTATTTAGGTACATACCTAGAAATTTCACCACTTTTTCAAAAACAATTTTGGTGCCGCCTAAATATAAGTCCAAAGAGTGCTTAATTTGGTCGCCAAATAACATACCTACTGTTTTGGTTGGTGAAATTTTAAATACCCATTATATTGACCATTTCCATATGGAGTCTAGACCTGCTTGAGCCCTCTTTTGCAGGAGTGACATATTAGACCCCTTTAACCAAGTGCCAGAATCATCGGCAAACTGGGAGATAACCATTCCAAGGTCTTTGACGGTTTCAGGAAGATCATTGATGATGAGGGAGAACAGAGTTGGGGATATTACGGACCCCTGGGTACCGCGGTCAGTTATAACCTCCTCTGATAACTCCCCATCGACCTTGACCTGAAGTTTCCTGCCATCTAGGAAAGCTCTCAGGTAATGGAAGCAGTATCCAGTGATTCCATAATCAGCTAGCTTTTTTAAGATGTCAAAACTCCAAGTTAAAACGAAGGCAGCCTGAAGGTCCAAAAATAAAGCTACTACTGATTGGCCTTGATTTTTAGAAGAAAGGATATCATGTTGTTGTCTTGCTAGCTGATCAAGAGTTCAACGCCCTTTCCAAAAGCCAGACTGGAAGGGGTTCAGAATATTTTTAGTTTTTCAATAAGTGCTCTAATCTGTTTTTTACCATTATTTCCAGTAATTTGCCTGAATGAGAGGTGAGACTTATTGGACAATATGATTTTTGATCACTTTTGTCCTTACCAGGTTTTGGAATAGGAATCACTGTGGCCTGCTTCAATTCGAGGGGGTGGGGGCGTCCATGATTTGTATACTTGATTGAATAAGTCAAGCCAGATTTTAAGAGTTATGGCCGGCATATTCTTGAACATCATATATGATATTCTATCTGGGCCCGTGGCAGAGTTACTCCTACTATTAATTGCATTAATTAACTCAGTCATTGTAAATTGTAAATTAAGAAGATATATTGTCCCCAGGCTGGTTTAAAATGTGCTTATTCTCCGATTCAAATCACCTTTGATAGTCCAATGTTTCTTGAGGGAGATTTGAATCACTGGAGACAGATTTAAAATGTGTTACCGAAAATTGAGCCTTTTCCCTTGGGGTCGTGGCAATTTCGCCTTTATATTTTAGTAGCAGTACAGGATTTATGCGATTTCCTTTAATTATGTGAATCATTTGCCAAAAATCCCTAGAAGTACTTTTATTAGCAACTGCTGATTCACAGAATTATTTCCAATTTTGGTATGGACATGATCTTATTTGTTAAAATAGAACAAACGGTACTGGGGTCCTGGGAGTGAAAATCTGATAGGGAAAGATCTGAACAGAGATCCCTGAACTGATCCCAATTTGCTTTATTTAGAACACATTTCTGCTCCCCTGAGCGGGGGTATCAGTTCCTTGTGCAAGATAGTTGTACAATGTAACCAATTGTGGGAAATGATTAGATCCAAAGTTATCTGAGACAGTGTCCCAAACAGAAGCACTGGCTATCCCGGCACTAGCTGCAGTAAGGTCAATACGTGTTTTTGACCTGGAGAGGTTAAGTCTGGTTGGCGAACCTTTATTGAGCAAGACAAGGTCATGCTCATCCAACCATTCTATGACCCCGCGAACTGCTGCATCTGGGTTATTGGAACCCCAAGCGGGTGGATGTGCATTAAAATCACCTGTGAATATTACATCATAGGGTCCTTCAATGGGCCTTTAGTCTGAAAAAAGGCCATTTAAAGTCTCAAGATCACAACCTCTTGAGTAAAGATTGACCAATATAATGGTCCGGTTCTTATTTATGACCAATTTTATTGCTAGTGCCTCAATAACAGTGATATGATTTTTAAATTTGCATGTAAAACCAGGTATTAATTTGGATTCATTTCTGGGAAATTTAGTTTCTTGAAAGGTGAGAACATGAATGTTGGGGTTCTCGTCTAAGAAATGTTTTAATTCTGAGTGTTCAATGGAGGTTAAACCTCCAATATTGAAAGATACAATGTTCAGGTCTCAGTCCATAGTGATTGGAAATCAGCCTGCGCTTGAAATTGTTTAACTTGGCATGTGGAGATCTAATGAACACCTTATGGCCGGAGAAGGCCCCTTTGAGCTTCGCCGGGGTCCGAGCCGGCCGAGGAGTTCCTTGGTCAGACACAAGGCCAGCTGTAACATAGAAAAGGGGGAGGTCAATTTTCCTACACTTCTGACTGACTGGAGGAGGCACAGGAATTGCAGGGTGTTATAGGACAGGTGGTGTGCCTCATGCCCAGTATGCGCCTCCCCTAGTAAACGGGACAGGTTAGTGCTCCGCCCCTTAACAGGTCCTTGGCATGGGGGAATAATGTACGACATGTCAGCGTATAGAAGACGTGTATACGTAAATGCGTATTATAAACGTATAACGTGAGAAAACGAGTCGTATAGAGTAGCATAAATGCCTACAATACGTGTAATTGCCCGGGACAAGACTAAAGGAAGAAGGAAGGAATGAATAGTGCAAATACTCTAGATTTGATATTACTAATTGATAGGCAATAACTATAAGTTATGTAAGGCTCACGATTATTATTATAATAATAATATAATTTATTTTCACTAAGCAACTTAACTAGATTTAACTTATAAATAATAGCACTGCACCTGTAAATAACCTAATCTGTTTCACATATGCTTTAATAAAGCAGAAAAAGTCATTTGGTAATGTTAAAATTACAATAGGAAAGATTACCAAATAAAAATTTCGGATACCAAAGGACGTCCGAAAGGGTGCAAGTTTAAAATATTCCTAAAAAATATCAAAAGGAGGGACGGGCCAGGGAAGGGCTATACGTGTGACGTGGAACGTGATGGTGGCAGTGGACCTCTGGTGATGTTGTTCGGTGCCATATCTTGTATAGCTCTTATATTTTCTTTGTTTACATTATTTCTCTCTGTCAATATGGAGGCCTGAAGTTATTTATAATATGACTATGCACAGTGTTTACCTCAACCGTGCAAATATCAGATGATATTGCACAGTGACGTCATTTACGACTAAGTCAAAACATTAGCTTCCAATGGATTTGTGCTGCTATGGTCACTGGATATTATTGTGTCATTTTAGTAGTGTTGAATTAAATCCACAATAAATCGCCATCGCTGTCTGTTATTCTGTTTTGCCTTTTGTTT
This sequence comes from Congeria kusceri, assembly GCA_027627225.1. NCBI lineage: Eukaryota > Metazoa > Mollusca > Bivalvia > Myida > Dreissenidae > Congeria > Congeria kusceri. The sequence continues at coordinate 64,506 of JAPFQT010000150.1, forward strand.
AACGAAGGTGAATTTTAATAATAAAAGCTGATTGTGATAAACGTTTGTGATTTGTTGCTGGATATGTTGAAGAAATGTTGTAACCTTGCCTCGAAGGAAGAAACCTTAACGTAAGTTAAGATAACCAATTACATGTAAATATTCAACATGTATGATTCATTTATTTTTTATATAAGTATATGCAAAACTAGATTTCTAGGTTGAAACGTACATGATTAAAGTTGTAATATGCATTCCAATAATTGCCCAATTCGACCGCGTATTTTGTTTCTTAAAAAGTCAGGCTACAAGTATAATATGGAAAAGAAAATGTTAATAGGGAATACGCTTACCCGTGTTTTATTGTTCAATTCAGTATGTATTAATGGTAGATGAACTATAGGTATATAATATTTTTTACTGTAAGGCATATGAGTAATAAGAACTTAAATAAATGCGTGTTGTTGTTTTGTGTTTGTTATTTTGGTTAATATTTATATTACATCAGCTGTCGTTTATTTTATAAGACCTATAATAAAACAAGTATATACTTTTGAGCTGTGCAATGTCATGTGATGGTGCACAGCAAAATCCATTTTTAACTCGGCTGTCGTCTCGTTCAAGATATATTTTGCTGTGCACCAACACATGATATTGCACAGCTAAAGAGCCCATATTTGTTTGTATCATCAATGCAATTTGTTTGCGTGGCGAACGCTTTATATTTTCTAAATAAAAAAACAATAATAGATATATGTGGGTGTCCCTGTATTAAGGGACGTAAACCAATACATTCTAAGAGTGTCCCGATTTGAGGAACACGATAATAATTTATGTTCTCAAACATGAAGCGTCCCATTAATTAGGGTGACCCAATACTAAAGGTAACGATGTATACGTATAATTTAACCAATGCTATTTATTTGAATTTTAGTATCCCTTGCCCGTTGGCGCATTTAATCTAAAACACCGTTATTGGCATGTTTTCTTAAGTAAAAAAAAAACATTTCGGATATTTTTAAGTTCAACTCCCGTTGTCAGAGTGATTTTCGTAGGATTTATCATTGAACACGTCTCTACACAATTAGAAAAGAAATTACATTAAAAATATCACCATACTCGTTCTAAATATGTACTTTTTCCCAGTTTTGTTCTGTTGTCGATTGCAAGATAAGCAAAACAATATTTTGTTAAGAACGTCGATGTGTCCATATAAATATTGAATCGCTCCTTACATTCCAAGATGGATGGAAAGTGTTGCGAATATACTAGGGATGGGACCGAATATTCGAATATCGGATAATATTCTAATATAAAAAAACAAATACGAATATTTGATTTTCAAATTTATTTAAAGAACAAAATTTCTTTTAAAAAATCATGTTTTTTTTCCAGTTTGATTGCGAAGTTAACATGAATTCCAGTCGTATCACAGTTATTATAACTATTCCACTATGGGAATTCACAACGTATATAAAGATCGCAGTGTGGATACGGTGCCATAATTTTTAAAATCTATGTGGGATAAAAATCACAGTTTATATAATACACAATAGATGAATAGTGTTAAAAACCCACCATTTAAATGGTACTCTGTGCTATATTTATGACACAACGATATATGTTGACATTATTTTGTATGTTACTTTGTAACATATTCACTATTTATTGTGATTACTAAATACTGAACAAGTGTGTATATAAGAAAACAAAGTAGCAATAAAACAGCTGAGTTTCTGTGAAAATAAAACTTAATAAATGGATGGACCTATTTAGAGAGACAAGGGCAAATCGGTCGGCCAATAGAAATTGGGGGTGTGCGCGTAACATCACAGTCAATGTATTGCTATCGTGTTAATGTTTATCAAACCTTTAATGAGTTTGTGTGCTAAAATAAAATTTATTAGATAACTTTTTTACTTGGAATTGTAATAATCATGTGCCACAGGGGTCATACTATAGCATATTAAAACATAAATGGATTTGGAGAATGATATGATGTTAACTTTATGTGGTAAAGTCATTGAGATTTGAAAACTGCCATGCGGTGGCTTTTTACAAAAAGTGTCCAAGTTTGGGCTTTAATAGTTATTATACTATAGCATATTTTGGTAAACCAACACCTTGTATAGGTAGTAAATACCTAAAATAATTAAGTTAGGAGGATTCAAGGTACTAGGAATATGCTAAACGGTAGAAATAGCAGTTTAAAGTCGACAAATACGACAAATTTACCAAACACGGATTGACCTACTTCAATTGGGCGTTAGTGACTGTTGACCAATCAAAAACAAGCATGTTTCTGAAGGTCACAGCACATGTATAATGTGTTGTTTACTATAGAAATGGGTGTGGTTCACCGAAAATTCATAAGAAAAGACACTATTACATGGAAATATTTTTTTGTTAATATTTATATTATTTATAATTATTGTTTGCTGCCTAGAGGAATACATAACTTAATAAGTGGCCTGCATTAGGGTAGTGTATGCAGGGTTCTTCACCAAGTTATTAAACCCTATGAATCTTTTGAAAAATCATATAGTTTGTTGGAGTCTTTTGACATAGGTATCTGGAACAATGATTTAAATAGTGTTATAAGGCTATTTTAATTATCTAAAAAGGTGTGTTAAAAAATTTAACCACCGGGTCAAAGTAGTATTTAATACAATTAATGAATAGTGTGTTATATATAAAAATAAGGTTCAGATACCTATGCGGTGAACAATGTCCAGAGAGCATAGGTCTTTGAATTGTCAAATTTTTGTTCCATGTAGTGTATATGGAACTTATAGAAGTAATCTTGTGCCTATGAGATAGGCTACAGTACACTAAGAAACAAATTTCAATATTACATGATGTAGATGTAAGTTTTATTGAAATGGTGCATATTAAGACATATATATGAATGTCATGAGTAGAGAATTTATAATTCTCTGTTTAAAAAAGCAAATAATAGTTAAAACTTAGATATGTTGCAATATATACAACATGAATAATACTAATGTGTACATTTGTACTGCACAATATTGGTGTTGTGCAATAACAGAGGAGAAAATTAAAAGATTATGACATTTGTTCACACACGCCGACAGGAAATATAGCCTTCAATGCTCCAACTTGAGACCCTGTCGGTTGAAGTTTGCATAAAAGAAAGTTCTAGGCAGCTTTTACTAACAATATCAATGTGATTTTTAATATTTCTGGTTCCCCACCTCGGTGGCTGTTAAAAATAACAGTAGTAAAGGGTATTTTGCGCTATGGACACCTTTTTAGAGCAACAGTAAAAAGTACTAAACTGTTAAAAATAACAAAACAACATATTTACACCATAAATATGTACAAAGTATTTATACTGACATAATAAAAGATGTATTTAGCTTAGTGGCGTAAAACAACTTCAATGGCGGATAAGAATATAGAATGATAGGCGGATTTGAAGAGTGTGGAGGGACACAAGCTGGCACGGCGGCTGTAGGGACCAGGGTTTTAAGGGGATGCCATCGAGATAAAAGGGAGAATGGAAAACAACAACGTAATTAATACAGTATAAACTGAAATAAAATAAAGAACCAGCTCTGGGTGCAGTAGTTGTTCTATGGGATAAAGTCCACACTAATTGAGTGCACTATAATCAAGGTACATTAGTAATTAAGAATAAAATATTGTGTCAAATACACAATATATGTATGTAGCTATTAAGAAACAAGATTTGTACATTTAAAACTGTTCTCCGCACAGATAATATCATACATGTAGATAAAACGGTGAATTGGCCCTCATATACTTTAAAAACTGCTTTAAGACCGGGTTTAATTAAAACTCTGATAGTTGCATAAGTACACTAATGTGTTTGTTGGAAAAAAATGTTCTTCAAAATAAGGTAACCAAAGTCAACCAGGTTGGCTTTGTTCGGAAAGACCGGGGCATTTCACCGCATGGATTAAAAGAGAGGAGCAATACATAGCAGTGATGGCTCCCCCCCCCCCCCAACCATCGCGGCTCGGTGGATGTAGACTATGGGCAGCCTGTGTGTCCTAGATAGGGGACATGGAGTGGTTGCTGTGCTAGTCTCCCTTGGATGGTATAAGGGATAAAATGGAATATTGACAAGCATACAAAATGTACAAGGGCAGGAGTGGTCTCCCTTTTACTATAAAAGAGTTGTATTAAGTAAAAGCAGGTAAATTAAACCTTTCAGGGTTATTTCCTTTTAACTACAAATTTAGTAGTAAACTGAATATTATTCATAATTTCAGGGAAAAAGGGTATTTTGTTATTTACCCAATTTAACTAATTGCATGTTGAATAAACGTACAGATGGAATAAATAGGGCAATATTCTGCCAAAATGTTAATTAAATTTCAATATATATGAAAAAAAGTATAAATGTGGGTAGCACAACAGGCTGCCCATGGATAATTAAATTGTGTCAGTGATCTGACAGTACAAGATAACCCTCCTAGCACATCATGTGTATTGTAGTTCTTTTTACGATTAAAGTAGATCTAATTACTTAAAATATAAATTATTAAAACACATAATTATTTACATAATTGGCATGAACCATAATAAAAACATCCAATTTATGGTTAATGACACTGATCTAGCTCACTATAGGACTCAATATCAATATTGTCCGACTCACAATCGATTTGGGGTAGTTGTACTCAGCCATGCATATAGTCTATATCTATGCTGGTTTCCCCGTGAAACCGGTCAAAATGCGTAGTTGGAGTAGTAGGCTGGGTGCCTGTTCGGGAAAACTCCGCTCTCAGTTCTAAATATAGCTCAAATCCTTCGAAACTGAGAACACTGTCCGACTCACGATCAGTTTACCCTATTATTAGAAAATTGTGTTTACTGGATAGCAAGAAGGCCAATAAAATTATTAAGGACAATAAAATGGTTAATTTCAACAAATTTGTGGCTAGATAAGCCACCTATGTTTTGAGAAATGATAATATTCAGCTGTCTATCCATGGTGGGGCTTACAACCTGAGCTTAATAGATGAGATTTGGGGGATACCGGATAAACGCGGGGTTCTAGCGTGCAGTTTCCAGCACGACCTTGGTGTTTTTAAGACCCGCCATAAGATCCGCCAATTGACTGACTTGAATGGTGCGTAGCTGGAGACCTTTGTGTGGCGGATCTTTAACATGGGATGATGGGTCCCCTTTAGATCTTATGGTTCTCATGTAGGGGGAGGCCATTGGGGAGGTCTGGGTGTCAACCATTCTCGGGAACTTAGAAGGGGCTCTAACAACAGACTCCTCCTCTATGCCACAGACACCGGAGATGGACATGGTAGCATAAATGCTATCATGGACGCACACAATGGAGTCTTACCCGGTGACATTTAACTCAGACCTGTCCGAGACGGTGGTCAGACTTTCCGAGCTTGTTGACACCGGGGTTATTCCCCATATCCTCGAGACAGAGAGACCCTAGGCCTAGTTGTCCTATTCTGCGAAATAGGAGAAATAGGGTTGTCGGGACTTACCTCAATAAAGCTGACTGGATTGCTGTAACTAGGGGTGGGGGGCGTTGACTGGAGCCTACCTGAGATCTCTGAGGAGTCAATGATTAAACAACCAGGACTGTCTTCAGTGGCCAATACCTGTTTGGTAGCCGTAGCGGGGGATGACCTTGTAAAAGTGTCTGCTTCTGAGGGGGGGGGGGGTTCTCTGCCACGGGTTTCTGTGACTGGGCTAGTATCTGCTTCTCAGTTTCAAACCAGGTTATCCCCTAGCGTTTACTAGCGTGGACCCCATTTGGGCCCGTTGGTAAGAGGGACATCCTTGGTAGGCTGCTGAGAGCAGATTACAGCATTTTGCACAACAGCGGTAGTTTTTATGGCAATCTCTGGCCCGTTGAAACCTGCACACCGACTACACCGTTGTTTATCTTTACAGCCATCGCAACCAGCTATATGTTCAAAGGACTGACAATGAAAACAGAGGGGATCACTGGCATGGGCCTGACTCCAATGACTATGTTTGTGTCTGCTACTGTTAGGAATTTGTGTAGTTGGAGCAGGATACTTTCCAATGCCAGTGGAATGGTCCTTTCTACCAGGCAAGGCAGGACATTAACCAGGTGTGATGCTAACTGGAAAATAGAGAACAGGACGTCTAGTTTCCCTGCCTGGCCGAATAACTGTAGGAGGCACTTGAATTGCATACTGTTATACGATAAATGGTGCTGATCCTGCATACTCAAAGCCTCCCCCAGTAAGGGTGATAGATTTTCACTACCGCCCTGGGTACGTGGATCACGTTTACCACCGACCATCATTGAGTTATGAGGGAAAATATAAAATTTTAAAATTGGAAGACCGGCAATTACCCTAAACAAGAGGGCCATGATGGCCCTAGGTTGCTCACCTGAGTTTAAGGCCTAATGGCTTATAACATGAGGGAAAAATGGTACTTAACGTCTTACCTGAGCATAAAGATCTGGGCCTTACAATTTCAGATATGTTTTTAGTTTTTATAAACCATGTGACCCACAGGGCATGGCCACCTTGTACCCCAGGGGCATAATTTGAACAATATTTGTAGTGGACCACTTTTCAATGTAACATACCCAATATGATTCCGCTGGGCTTTGCGGTTTCAGAGGAGATTTTTCAAGTCATTTTGCTATTCAAATGTATATAAACCATGTGACCCCCAGGGGATGGCCAATTTTTACTCCAGAGGACCACTCCACAATGTTTCACGCAAAATATAAAACCTCTGGGCCTTACGGTTTCAACAAGGAAGATTGTTAAGGCCCACTTGTCATATAAGTCTATACAGATCATCTGACGCCCCGGGTTATGGCCACTTTTTACCCCAGTGGCATTATTTAAACAATAAGTGTAGAGGACCACTCTACAATGTTACATATCAAATACGACAAAAACTGCGGTTTCAGGAGATTTTAATGTTATTTGGCTATATAAGTCTATATGAACAATGTGACCCCCAGGGCAGGGCCAGTTTTGACCAATGGGACATCATTTGAATAATCTTTGCAGAGGAGCACTATAAAATGTCACATACCACATATGAAACCTCTAGGCCTTGAAGTTTCAGAGGAAAAGATTTTTAAAGTCATTTTGGTTATTTAAGTCTGTATAACCCATGTGACCCCCGGATTGTGGCCAGTTTTGACTCCAGGGGCATCATTTCAACAAGCTTTGTAGAGGACCACTATACAATGTTACATACCAAATATGGAACCTCTGGGCCTTGCAATTTAAGAGGAGAAGATTTTAATTCTATATAAACCATGTGACCCCTGGGGTGTGGCCAGTTTTGAACCCAGGGGCATCATTTGAACAATCTTAGTAGAGGACTACTAGAGGATGTCACACATCAAATATGAAAGCCCTGAGCCTTGCGGTTTCATAGGAGATTTTAAAATTTTCACTTTTTAAATTTATTTTAGCTCTTGCGACCTACATATGCAGCGGACCGGAAGGATTTGAACAACTTTGAGGTCCACCCAAGGATCATTCCTGTGAAGTATGGTAAAAATCTGCCAAGCGGTTTAGGAGATGTTGTTTGAATGAAAAGTTCACGACAAACGCACGCACGCACACAGGCACGACGAACAACGGGCTATCACAAAAGCTAACCATGAGCACTTTGTGATCAGGTGAGCTAAAAATTATAAAACTGGTTAAAGACTGCAAAAAAGAAGACAAAGTTCTAGAAAAAAAAAAACTCAAGTTCTACAAAAATGTGGTGGACACAATATAAATTAATAGAAGTACACAGCATGTATTTAGCACAGAAACTAGCTTGAAATGTAGCTAAACAAATTTATAATATCTTTTTCGATGTTTATTTTTTCAACCGGGTTCAGCGGTAGCGCATGCGCAGGATATGGTCCTTAAAAGACATCTATACGGTTAACTTGTTTACAGTAAATTACAATTACTCTATAAGTCAACCTTTCAAAATGAATGCAATATCAGCCAATCAATTTCTTTAACAAAATTAGCATGATCTTGTCAATCTTAATACACGTTAATTGTAAATTATTCTCCATTATATTAACACCATATATTAATAATGTCAGTGGTTTTTTTCCTTCTTTGAGACCCGCCGAATATCGGCCCTTTCCCCTAGACGTATTTTTCCCCTCTGTCATGGAATTTTACGCAAACAATCTATTTTCCCCCAAGATTGCCTTTATATTAAACAAATAAAAACAACTAAGTTTGTAAATATCGTGAGAGTTCAACAATCGTAATGATATTGTTTACCGGAAACAAACCGAAGCGCGTGTGTAAAATGACGGGAATTCCCCACGATTGTAACGGGCGTTCCGAATAGCCACAAAATGAAATCGGACTTGCCTATTGGTTCACGAATGAAGTCGGAAACCTACGAAGATACTCAGTCTGATAGACTGGTTTTATTTGCGTTTTAATTGTGAACTTTACAATCAAATACATTATAACGCAGTCTGAAACGACCCGTATTTTAACCTTTGTTGATTACAACCAACAATGTCTAAAAATTCAGAAACATGATGATGAACTGTCTGAAGATGACTATGAGGGCATCTTTAACATGTTTGTTAATAAGAAAAACAGGGTTATGAATTTTTGAAGGGTTTTGTCCGCTATTGTTAGTGGATTCATTTAAAAAAATCATTGAACTCTACACAGAAAATCATGTGTTCATTTGAACATTCACACTACTATTTTCATTGAATGATCATTCATCAGATATGCTCTTGTTAAACTGTTAAAACTTCCACATATTATGTGTAAAACTTAAATCCAAGCCCTGTTGTCTTAAATATGTGTTCAATATGTTATTATCCTAATATATAATAACTTAAGGTACCCATAGGCATTAAAATATGTAAAAATGCTTATTGTAAACATGTTTTAGACTTTCCCCAAAGTTGACAATAGCGCGCTTTTCCCCCCCCCCCAAATCAGGCGTTTCGCGCGCTTTTTTTCCCCTCCAAAAAGGCCAGGCCCTTTCCCCCAAATCAGAAAAAAACCACTGAATGTATACAAGACTCTTGATTAATAAACAATGCCACCATCATATGCTTGGACGTACTTTACGCGGTCATAAGACAAAACCCAGGAAAAGTTCTATGTAGTTTTAAATTTTTGTACGGAACGATTAACACATTAATATTTCCCTAACACTAAGTTATATCGCTCATTTACCGCTGAAACAAGGTAAAACAACTAGGTACACGTAGTATAGATACTTCGGATAGGTAAATATTCTGACAGAGTGCCGTATATAGTAGTATTTACAAAACGAATATTTGAATATATTCGAATACCTAAAAAAAATATTTGAATACTGATTTGAGTATTAGGTCCCATCCATAGCATATACTGATAATTAAATCACACAAGCTTGCTGTCTAGATAGGTGTCTGATAACTTAAAATAACGTGTTAGTAAAGGTCAGCCATACATACCTTCACAGGATTGTTTATAGTCTGTTTCAGCGCAGGTAGAATTTCCAATCCTTTCATCGTTGTTCATTATGCGTGCTATACGTTTGTTTGCGTGCTCATCAAAGTCCTGTTTGCGTTGGTCTGCGCATTCATCTATGTCCTGTTTATGTTTGCCTGCGTGTTCTTCAATGTGTTTTTCAATGTCCTGTTTCTGTTTGTCTGCGTGTTTATCGATGTCCTGTTTGCGATTTTCTGCGTGCTCATCGATGTCCTGTTTGCGATTGTCTGCGTGTTCATCGATGTCCTGTTTGCGATTGTCTGCGTGTTCATCGATGTCCTGTTTGTGTTTGTCTGCGTGTTTATCGATATCCTGTTTGCGTTTTTCTGCATGTTCACCGGTGTCTTGCTTACATTTGTCACGGTATTCTTCGATTTTTGTTTTTATGTTTTCCATGATCTCAGACAATGATTTGTCGGCAGCATCTTTCAAGTGCTTCTTTAAAGTTTCATCGACGGCCAAAAGTAATTGCATCATTTCTTCTGTTGTTATCTTTAACATGTCCTTTTCCAGCTGTAAAAGAAAAAGGGGAGCTTTTCTTTAATGCGTTCAAAGAACAATTCAATTAAAATAAATGATCTGCAGTAACATGAATGTTAAATACATCATTTGGATTGTATATAATTCAATAGCTACACATGCGTTCTTAATTAATTCCAGCCTCCAGTAAGCTATCAACGCACATATCAACAAAGATAATGGAATATGTGCTATATCCCAATGAATTGTTTGAAGCAGTTGCATATGCATAGTAACATGTAAATAACTCAAATCATTCCACCAGTCAGTGTTGTACGAACCAACATGTATCTATGATCAAGAAAATGGTAAATCATACAATATGGTTCATTCGTAGATATGATGGATCAACACATTACCAGTGCTAATTTTGACACAGCAGCCTTGGCCTCATTATCATGCGCTAGACACGTTCCATCACTCAGCAGACGATTTAGTGTTGTGAAATAGTCCTGGAGATCAGTGTCTGAGACTTTCAATTGAGAAGAGTGACGGACTGCTTCCCCAACTTTACGAGCCTGAAATAACGCGACAAAATTGTATACTTAGTCAGTTATGCAGTTTGCCAACTAATTGTGCACATGTCATTGCATTAACCTATTGAATTATTCAATATTCAGGCAAGCACGTTTGACTTAGTTTGCTTATTCAGATAAAGCTAGAGTTACAAGTATTTTGTTTATTGCAGAAAAAAAAAACGACACCTTTAACATGCAGTGTTCCTGAAAATAAATTGTATGCATTTGTATTGTAAGTTATACAATAAGTACAGTGTTAATATTAATTGCAAGATGTTTTACTGTCTGTATTGCAAAAAAAAAGTTTTTATTTCGGTTTACTTTGTCGAAACAATGATAAGAAAATTGTATTGAACAGCAGTGAAAATATTAACTCCAACAATTATACATTAATATCAATTAGTAATAATCAGTGAATATGTACAGATATGGGAGGTTTTATCTTCAAGGTTTCGTTGTGTTTTATTTTAGTTTATCGTTTTGAACCTATTGATTATGAATGTGCAGTTAATGATTATGAAAAATGCCACCCCTAGATACATGTTAACATGAGGGTTTGTTACCTAAGAATTTACTAAGGTGAATATATATTGAAAACTTATGAACAATAACATGACCATATCTGGGCTCAAAAAGTAGTGTACCCACTGCCTGTGATATATATGGATTAGAACTTTCTTCAATACAGAAGAATTAGTTGTGTTCGTATATATTTGGCATAAACTTAAAACCACCCAAGTATAAAATCTGTTTATAATTTTAAAATATACATCTGAAAAGCGTGTATAAGGCAGGTCTCATAGTTTTGCATTTCATTCAATAATCCATTGACATGTTTATCCGAAAAAAGTTAACACAACATGCCTCCTTGAAACCAAAAAAACAATACCAACGGTTTCAGCCTATTGAATAAGAATATCACAAAATTACTTTTGTAGTGAACATACACATTCATTATGTTTTATCATATTATATATATAAAGTATATTTACACTCATATTTGGTTATCGACTAATAATGACTTCAATAAGCGTTTCATTACAGTTTAACGTCATGTAATTTTACGAAAATCCGGTTGTTTATTTCACGAAATTGACGTACATGTATAGTCAGTGAATATTGGCCAGTATCATGTAGTTTATGTGAACTAAAAAATAACATCTCACACAGAAGCGTTGGTTTTGAAGGTTATATTTTGATACCGCTAATAAACTACATTGTATATATACAACTATAATATGCACGGAGTATTATGTAGTATTCACGCCGTTCGCTACCATTTCGGAATACTACAATTACTTGTATGGAATTTTATAGAATTATATAGATTGCATAGTGTTAAATCGTTCGAGTATTCGGTATGTTTATACCAATCGAATGTATATCCTATGTTAGAGTATTTATGTAATATATTGAGTTTATTTTACATTGCAAGAATATTCGCAAAATAAGGCATACCAATAGTGACTAATGCTTATTACCTTCGTAAGAAGACAGGGAGGGCTCGGCCTTTTAGGAGCTATGGTGAAAGAAAACTTGCTGTCAAAGTGTTTGCAGTTCATTAAAAAACTGACCACGCCGTTGAAATCTGTATCATAAACAGAACTCTTTCCATAATATCCGTCTGGAGGAAAATACGCCTTGGCTATTTGCCAAGGATTTGAGGCCCAGTGATTTGCCGAGGTATTTTTCAAAGAAGGAGTTGAAAATCGATGTGCCTTTGAAATTTCTTTCAGAACTTTGTCACATATGCTAAAAGGGCATGGTCGAGGCTGTTTTGATGCGGTATCATGTATCGATGTGCAAGTGCTATGTTTGTTTCGTTTCCTGTTGCATATTCCAGGCGTGGGGCATTTCAGCAAGTTAGCAACGTTACAGCCAATACACACGGCTGGCGCCGGAAGACTTGCCCAGACAGTGTTGTAAATATTGGTGTGCAGGTTCTTAGCTTCGTTCTCCACAAACGGTTCTAAGCCAGACTTTGCAATGTTTACTGCCAGCCACGCCTTCAGCCAGTTTGTCCTTTCCTCCTCCTTGAAAACATCAGCTAGACTCGCCATTATGTTTATGTCACAAACATCGCATTATATAAGTTTTACGTCAGGCCCCGAGGATCATCTTGGCAACTATCAATATCAAAAATAAAATAGTAAGCATATTGGCATTCGACTTATTAAAATTATTGAGTTAAACAAGAGGCCTAAGTGGTCACGTGAAGCTTACCTGACTGCACACACTGTCGCAGTGACACATTAAATATTTATGGTCAGGAAACACTACCGGTGGCAAAATTGTTAACGTATCGAATATGATGATTCAATTTCAGACAAGATACATGTAGAATGTTGTAATATAGACATAATAAATGGTTAACTGCCCCCGCCCAAGGCGCGCGAAAGCATCAGTTTGGCGCCGTGGTATATATTATTTGTATTGCTACAGAAAGCACTTGGCATGGGAGCTACATTCATCATGGATAAAAATATACGAATACTATTTAAATCATCAAAACAATGACATTTACTATTGACGAAAACGTCAATAAATTATTTATGAATAAAAAAGTATCATTAAACTTTAAAATTGGATGATAATAACAATTATAATCAAGCTGGCTCGACTGTATTTTTATTGGGCATTTGACAATGACATACGCTTCAATTAGTAATTATCTTTAATGTCTTATTTTCTTTACGTAAGTTTATTGTTCTGTTCAGCAAAAAATACAATACCAATAAACCAAGTCTCCCGATTTAAAACAAAAACAGCAAAGTTGTTTATATCCTAGTGTTTCCTATCCTACCTGTTTATAGTGTACACATCATAATAAAAGCATTTTCTGAAATATAAATATCCACTATACATGTATATCCCAACAATAAATTGTTTATTTTCATGAACATTTTAACTTTCATCTTTACGTTTAACTCCGCTAGGAATCCCAGCACATCGCAACAACAAAAGAAACAGTTGGATTTCCGTTTTTCTAAAAATAGATCACAGGAAAACACTCGAGTTTTCCCTGTATACGTTAAATATAGCAATCACTCAAATGCATGATATCGATATTAACCCATAATTCTTAGTGTTTGAATGATTTTCTCTTCATATATAGTACTAGTACTAAAACATCAATATAAGAATACATAATAGTAATGAAAATATACTGAACGTAAAATACAATAACAAAACACATAATTAGAAGTTTACGTTAAAATGTTGGTTTTCATAACCTCATTCAGTTATTAGTAGCAAGCTAGTAATGTTATAAATCCTATATTTAACCATCACACACGTACATATACTACGACTGCCTTAATGGTAGTCTGTTTAAAAATGAAATAGCATACCTGATTTCGATTCGATCTGTTACGACAGGTTTGTGTGTTCAGTTCCCGGAAATATTGAAATGGGGGCCAGTTTGTCCATTACGAAAGCAGGCTAAACGGGCTGAACGTAGTTTATCTGGACTCATATTTTTTGTAAATTTCCAGTTTCGTGTTTGTTGGTTAGTGTAGGCACGAACAGTGTTTAAATGAAATGCATTCATACGTTTTTTGATGTAGCAATGTGTTTCGCATCCGATTAAACCCGATTTTAGTTTGTGTCATCTCCATCATAGCTAATACCATTATTTTCAAAAAATGTTATCTTCTACAGACATACTAGATCTTGTTTTCTCTGATATATTAATCGCAATCGACATGTATCTATTATTGTCTTTAACATGAATAATGCACACCTACCCGAAGATTCAAATCATCCAGTTTGGCCGTCATTATAGCGACCCATATAGCCTGCAGTTAATTGCATAGAATGTCCTTGTAACACAGCGAATTTAATTCAAATAATATCATAATTGAATTTCCAATTCAAACAAAAAGTAATGTCAATCAAATAGATAATTTGACCATACATACAAATTCTTTTATTACAATTATAATTCACATGTAATAATTCATAGAATATTCATAAAAAGGCATTCAAGGCATAACACAAGCAATCCATGCATTCTACACCTTATAAAGTAGGTTAATAACAATTCAAGCTGTTTATTAAGCTGAAAACAAATAAATATTAAATATGTATATAGACAGAGAAATTATAACATGTAAAGCACTGTATCAAGCTGAACACAGACACAAAGCATATTAATAAGCCATAGCAAATTATTAATTCTATAAAGCTCATAATGACCTTTTATATAAAAAGATTTTCACGGAACTACTTCTATTTGGGAGGGTGGGACTGGGAAATTCAAAATTTTTTAACGCTGTGTGTTCAACGCTTACAAAAACAAGTATGAAAATATTTTCAAAAATTGTGCGCAAGAGTTTATAAAACGGCCAATCACATTAAAGGTGAAAGTTCACTTCGATCAGTATTCTATATTTAGAAAGGTATGGTAAACACTTGAAACAGAATAAACTTGCGTCAAACAATTAAACATTTTAATTCAAGATTAAAATTAGCCAATTTCTTTCCTTAAGTTTTTGTTAAGAACTTATTTGATGTAATAACTACAATAAATAACAAAGTCAATAATAGTTAATTTTATTGTCCTTGTAACACAGCGAATTTAATTAAAATAATATCATAATTGAATTTCCAATTCAAACAAAAAGTAATGTCAATCAAATAGATAATTTGACCATACATACAAATTCTTTTATTACAATTATAATTCACATGTAATAATTCATAGAATATTCATAAAAAGGCCAACATAATGCCAAAAAACACACAAACAAACAATACAAGAAAAGCAATGCATGCAAGCAATAGAAATATATAAGCGAGGCAATTCATTTACTGAAGTAAGGTAAAGCATGCAAAGTCAAGCAATAGAGACAAACAATCTCTAGAAATACTCAGCAATAAAACACACAACAACGACATACATTTACTTACCTATAGTCTTTACATTATAGCACCCTGAACCAGTCTGTATAATCTCTGTGTAAAAATAATTATTTACATATATACATAATTCAACATATGATTATAAATGTTCGGATATGAAGCTAATAATGTTCACTTTGTCTTCTAAAGACATGTGCAAATATTTCTTATAAGCGTCAGAAGACCAGTCACCTAAAAGCTGAATTTTATCAGCTGAAACATTTAATCTGAAAGCAAAGGAAGTGAATCCCCTTCTAAAAGAGTGAGTAGAATATGAATTTGGATCTACGTCACATTTTGATAAAATTTCACGAAGCTTTTTTAAGTAAATGGTATATGTGACTGGTCTTCCTGATTTCAATACAAATAGAGGAGATCCAGGTCCAGCAGGAATTTTACTAACCATATCCTTAAAGGCTGCCGCGGGACACAAAGGTGTGTTTTTAACAACAACCAATGGACTGCTTAATACACGTTGCCCAAATTGTATAGTTTTTGTCCATTTCATGTTAACCAGTAATTTATTCTGTTCAATAGAAACATCTCCCCTCAATAAAAACTTAGGATCTTTTAAGTCTTGTAACTTTGTTGGAACTAAATTAGATTTTCTAGCTAACAGAAAAAAAGGCAAAAACAAATAAACACCAGAAAACTGAAGAGTTTATGTCAGAATTATCTAGTACCAAATACATTTTAAGCAAAAGTTCTGGAGATATAGATAATGCTTGTTTAACTTGATGACATTGAATTCTAGATATTCCTTTAAAGGTAAGATTCAATATGAAATTATTTACCTTATCTAATGAATAACCAAGAACTTGGTGCATGGTACGTACTCCACTTACATAATTACGAATTGATTCAACAGATTTAAAAGATCTACTAAGAAACTGCACATATAATTGTAGAGTAAGAGTTGATGCAGGAAGAAAAACTAACCCGAAATGGCAGCAAAACAAAAGAAATGATTCCCACTGGATCTTTACATTTTTCTGGATCCCTCGGCATAAGCTCGTCTATTTGATGCTCTCAAGTCCTCACCAAGCTGAGACATCTGTCTGTCTGAAACAACATGAAATACTACCAAGAATTAAAGAATGTGAAATCCTTTTCTTGTACTTCATGATTATACAAAGTAACAATTTTTTAACGCTGTGTGTTCAACGCTTACAAAAACAAGTATGAAAAGATTTTCAAAAATTGTGCGCAAGAGTTTATAAAACGGCCAATCACATTAAAGGTGAAAGTTCACTTCGATCAGTATTCTATATTTAGAAAGGTATGGTAAACACTTGACAATTAAACATTTTAAATCAAGATTAAAATTAGCCAATACTAACTTTAAACACAATTTTATACGAACACAAACGACTGAACTGTTAATTTACAAAAATAAGACTTTGCATTGCAGTAACTGTTACTGAACATAATTTAATATGACGTGTCTAATCAAGGGGTGGAATTAAACGAGGAAGCACGATTAAACCTAAGATACGTATTACCGCTTAATAAGATTAGCGCTTAATCATACGTTTCTGGCATTTCCCCTAAAGAACGTTTTGAAGAACGTGCCGCATTGATAGTTTATGTTATCATTATCGTACTATTAATTATTAAAATACATTTTATAAATGAGTGTGTATTGTGTTTAATTTAAAGTCTATAGTTACAAATGTCAGTATTATTTTCCTGTGTATTGGTCTGTTTAAACTACGGAATCCAAATTGTTCATTATATCAGTTTTTATTCCCAAATTTTCATTTTATGTTTGCATTTAAGTTTGATCATTTGCAATGTGTGAGTCATTTGCTATTCTTCGTTACATCTGTAAATATGTATATTATTACATCTTGTTTATAAGTCGTAATAAAACTACTGCTTCTAAAACTTAAAATAGTAATAAAATAACGATGTGTAAAATCATGCATAATTGTGAAACAAAGTGAACAACGCTGACATTTATGTTCCCAATACAGTACATAGGTGTATCGTGTTGTGTGTACAGCGTGTATAGTGTCTGGCTCTCTAGATAGCTATCGCCAAGATACTTTTAATGGTAAACATACATGATGATATTGTCAGCGTAGGAATTATATTAGTTTTAATTATTTATCCCTGCCTTGTAGGGCTTATATATTTTAATACTAGTACACGATTATACGATGGCAGTTTATAGAACATTATAATTCAATACGCATTAGTGTCTGTTACAGTATTGACAACACCGAAATGATACGCTTTCGAGATGTTGCTCGAAACTTGGTCAACTATGCGACGACGTGCAGTGTTGTTATATCCTAATTTCCGCAATACATGCACAAACTTGCTTTAAAACTATCAATTAGGTACACATAAGTGTCCGAACGCATGCATTCACCCATAGACCGCCGTTTTTAAGTATATATTAAATGAATATGTGCACTTAAGTTGACCACGGTTTTTTAAGTATATCTTAACTGATTATTTGCACTTTGTATGACCGCGGTTTGTCAAGTATATATTAATTGAATATGTGCACTTAGTATGACAGCCGTTTATCAAGAATATAATAATTGAATATGTGCACTTAGTATGACAACCGTTTATCAAGAATATAATAACTGAATATGTGCACTTAGTATGATCGCGGTTTGTCAAGTATATATTAACTAAATGTGTACACTTAGTATAATAGACCTCTGTTTGTCAAGTATATATTAATTTAATATGTGCACTAAGTATTTGCATAAAGTTATATTTTCGACATGTGCCAGCAGAGAGGCCAAACTCCAATAACCGTGTTGACAAATACGGAACAATTAGCTCTAAGAAATACTAGTAACAACAAGCTATGTAGGACCATATTTTTCCCAAATCATATTTTTCACAACTGGTGTGAACATTGAGATCTTATTCTTCACAAATCGAATTCGTATTGACTTTCATCACATTTCCTATGTAGAGTAGGATCGCATCCAGTTTTTGATACGCGATGAAATAACAGTTTTCGCTGATTCTCGCGCATTCTCTGTTGTGGGCCAATCTCATTATTCACACTTGAACATGTGACCAATTAGATCCTATTGACCACGGATGTATGGAACATGTGACAAATTAGATCCTATTGACCACAGATGTATGGAAAATGTGACCAATTAGATCCTATTGACCACAAAAGTATGGAAAATGTGACCAATTAGATCCTATTAATCACAGATATATGGAAATTGTGACCAATAAGATCCTATTCTCCACAGATGTATGGAAAATGTGACCAATTAGATGCTATTGACCACAGATGTATGGAACATGTGACCAATTAGATCCTATTGACCACAGATGTATGAAAAATATGGTTTGTGAAAACATATCATTTTATCTGACATAGACAAGAAATCGGGATCAATGTAGTATTTTTTCATGAATCCTTTTTAAACTTACACTGCCTTTCAATTTAACTAGACAACTCATGTGTGCATTTACTGTTAAAGTGGTTACTTAATGTGAAAGCCTCAACTACTTCAAAAATATTGAATTATCATGTTAAAAGAGTGTATATATGTCGCTATTTGCGGATAATACGAACAGTACAGTACTTTTTTAAAACTGTTTAACAAAAATTGACAACTGTAAGTTTTATGAATTTGATGTAGGCATGTATATTAAATTTAACATAAACAAATATATTTCTAAATAAGCGTATGATAGTAAAATAAATAACAACGCGCCATGAAATCAGAGAGGCGCAGCAACACAATATGCCACTGCAGCATAAGAATATCGAGTAAACGACTGTCAACTGTTGTTACATGCATGCATTACAGTTTTCGGCTGTATTTCAGAACATCAGACACCTTTAAACGGATTTACAACTGGCCTAAAATGCGTTGTGCAACTCAAGTTCTGATTTGTTGAAGCGGAATACATGAAATATTACTCTTTTTTTTTTCTTATTACTTCTATTCCTGTGATTAGACAATATATGACCCATTGAACGCACGTCTCTACATGTGACGTCAATCGACCAATCGAGAACTTGGAAACTATAGTGAACATTTTACGGAATATACCGATATGTTTAGGGTAAGTAATACAAAAAATCTAACCAAAGCACTCATTAATACAAGGACGTAACATGTTTGAAACGAAATAAATACATTCCACCTCGTATCTGCGCACTTAGAAAATGTTTCCAGTAACAAGTCTTATCTTACAAAACGTATTATTAATACATAGCTATAGAACAATAAAGCAATACCATAATTGAACCCGTTTTGTGCATTTTTCTTCTTATTATTATTATTACTGTAAATACACTTACATTGGAATATTCACAGAAAAGTTAGCGTAATACAATTAAAATTTATTTCAGCGATTCGATTTTCTGTAAGAAAAACAAGCAAAAATTAGCATAAATAACACACCTCATATAAAAGTATATAGAACTTCATACATGTCGATTATATTTCCGCCTCTGCATTAATGATCTAGTTATATATATTACTGGAAAAAAAAGAAAATATGTATAATCGAACTTAGATATTTATTAAAAGGGCATTTTAGTTCTCAATCGATAAAGAAAAGAGTTTAGAAACGAATGGACATAGTTAGACTACCGTGTATATAAAGTCAAAAGATAAAATGAAACCGTGAAACGTGGACTGAATAAGAACTGTTTTATTTAACATTTAAGCCAATGTTGGACTTGTAAGCTATGTCGGGATAGTACCCTTCATGTAATCGAGAGGTACCGGGCTCGGTCTGCTTAGCTCTGTCCGGAGAGTACTCTCAATATGAACGTGAGGTCCCGGGTTCGACCTGGTTCGTCTGTCGGGAGAGAATTCACCATGTAAACGAGAGGCATGGGTTCGGCCCGGTTAGCTCTGTCGGCACAGTACTCACCATGTGAACGAGAGTTCATTCTGGTTCACTACGTCGGGAGAGTAGTCTCCATTAAAACGAGATATCCCGGGTTCGGCCTGGTTAGCTCTGTCGGGATAATACTCTCCATGTAAACGAGAGTCATGGGTTCGGCCCGGTAAGCTCTTTCGGGAGAGTACCTTAAATGTAAACGAGAGGCCTCGGGTTCGGCCTGGTAAGCTCTGTCGAGACAGTACTGTCCATGTAAACGAGAGTCATGGGTTCGGCCCGGTTAGCTCTGTCGGGAGAGTACCTTTAATGTAAACGAGCGGTCCCGGGTTTTGCCTGGTTAGCTCTGTCGTGAGAGTACTCTCCAGGTAAACGAGATATTCCGGGTTCGGAGCTGGTTAGGTCTTACATTCTTAACGCACGCGGAGGGGATGACGCCTTCACACACGCGCTCAATTGTTAAAGGAAGTGAAAGGCTTTTTTCCGTTTGTCTTTGTAAACTCAAATTTAGTTATAGCTGTATATCTCTTTTTTTGTAACCAAAGGGACGCAACTGAAATAAAATATGCAACGCATTGAAATAACAATAGGCTCTCTTGACCAAATGTTCTTATATTATGTAGCCTGGAATGCCTTTACGTAAATAATTTTAAAATGAGTTGCTTGGATATAATGAATTAAAGGGGCAGTTAAACAGTTTGGGGTTGAACAAACTTGTCTCTAAAATGAAATAATATTAAAACATGTATTTGAAGAATCTATCATAGCATTTTGTCTGTTGTGACGTTTTGGTTGCAAAACATAATTATTCGGATATGAATCGTACACTTTTTTGTAAAAAATAATAGGGTTTGTCAACATGGTAGGCGAGTTTTCGAAAAAAAATAAAAGGTATTCGTCAAAGATTTAAATTTGAACAAGCAGTATGCTTTTCAAAGCTTGAAATATGTGTGAACAGGAAATAAGTCACTTTTACAAAAACTTATTCCTAAGTCAAAATCTGTAAAAGTTATCATTTGAATATTCTTACACATTTTTGTATAAAAACGTTGCATAAATGAATTGGCTGAAATGAAATAATATCACGAACAGTATTTTGATTCTTGACTTATTACAGGTAAAACAATGTTATTTATTAATAGGAAAATAATAAATTAAAGTTCCAAAACTTGCTTATTAAATTCTTTATAAAATGCACACAATTGACTCAACACTAATGCATAAAGTTATATTTAAATACTAAAACATCTTATTCCGGAATCAAAAACCGGTCAGGTTTCGTTTTATGTTAGGAAAAATATATCTTGATAAAAGGTTATAAACTGTTCAACGTTCAGTTTAGATATATTCTAAATTGCACATTAAATCTAGAAATAATCTCAAACACCGTCGAATTCATGTCCAATTACCACCGAAGTTTATATGCACACAGAGATACATTCCATATTATCAGTTTGTGAAAAACACCTTATTAGCAAAAGTACATAAATATACAACAAAAAGTCAAAGAGTCGGCGCTCATCATGATAATACGCAACTATTCGATATAATTCTTTAATAATACATATAAATATATTTCTAGTATTTAAACATGTAATATATCTATTAAAACCAGAAGCATGAATTCAAAATTGAGGTATAAATTCCTCGAATCTGGTCATAAATCATTATATCTAAATTCATGTATAGACAACAATATTGATCATCAACTTGTTTGTGTGTATGTTAGCAATGTTTTGATTATAACATGCATATTACAGTACCATTAAAACATGATATTTACAGTCAAGGCCTAATTTATCAAGAACTCCACACCTAATAACCATTTATTATATTTGAACTGAACTTTGTATTCGATTTTACTTTTTTAATGTTATAGGCATCACTATTGTTCCGCAATCTTCTTGTTTGCGTTTAATGCTTCTCAGCAGGAGCACGTTACAACACCTTTTTAGGAAAATGTGAACTATTGTACAATATATATAATTGAGTCATATTACTGCGGTCAGTTAACAAAAACACACTTTTCCTGGGCAAGATTGCTCGATCAATGAGGTTTACCAGTACCAAGCGCACATACTTATGCCAGTAACTGACAACTGCAATATTTGAATCAGAGGCTGAGGAGAATGGTCGTTGAAATAATTTCATGACCATACCCCACACAATATATGTTGCCGGGATGGGGTTCGAACTCACGATTCCCGGATTGACAGTCCAGCGCTCAACAAACTGAGCAAGTCGGGCCCGGCAATATATAAATGTAATTACATGCATTCATAACTAACACGATTGTGTTATAGCTACCTTTTGTTTTGTTTCCTTTTTTAAATATCCGCGCTGTTGTGCGACTCTTCTTGATACTGCATACTGTTCCTTATCAACAACGCGAACGTCGCTCAGGGCGCGCATTAATATGAAGTGTTCACGGACTTTTTGACATGCATCCACACAAAAACAGTCCATTTTTATGGTAATATGAAAACTGGAAATCGGTCATATTCGAGAGACCCCACTTTTTTATCTTTAATAGCTGCGTATTATCATGACTTTTATAATAATAATAATAATAATAATAATAATAATAATAATAATAATAATAATAATAATAATAATAATAATGTTGATACTGATAATGATATTGATGATGATGTTGGTTGTGGTGGTGGTGATGATGATAATTATGATAATGATGATGATGATGATGATGACGACAACACAGATGATGACGATGATGACTATGATGATGATGATGATCATTGGAGTCCTACTTGTAGTTGTGAGACGCTCACTTAGTATCAGCATTATTGATCGCATATTAAATGCCAATGACATAAGCTTGAAATGAATAAATAATAACTGTATTCTCAAATAAATGTAACGTTAATCTATTTAATATTTTAGATGACATTACACATTTTTTGAAATAATTATTAAATCCGTAATGTTTCGTTGCTCTTGATGTTTATCAAGTCATTTATGTGTAAACTATTTTAAATCTGTAAACCGGTGACGAGTGAACGTCGTTAAACGCACTGTATTTTGTAAGACCAATAGTCGCAGTTATGTCCCGGAGTATAAAGTTATTCGAAATGGAAATTACATTTCTTCACTTAACGCGTTTCTTCGTTCCTCTGTTTCATATTATATTTGTTAAAAGAAGAATCGTTTTTGAAATGTAGCGAAATTTAAAAAAAAAACGGAAAGTATCGAAATGTGTTGGTACTCAACCTCTGTGGACGATTGTCAGTGGTGCCCAAACGATCTCTCATGTACGTTGCAATCAAATCGAATTTACTACTACTACTAGTTTACCAGCGCTGGTAAAAATTGTCATCGATGACCACTGTTCATAGATTAAAATGATGATAAAAGTTGGTAAATTGTTTGTAAAAACAAAACTATTTGATGTAGATCTAATAATGCTTCCATATAAATTCAATATAAAATGTTCATTGATAAACATTGAGCGAATGTCATCATACTTATTGTTAAATACAGCAAGCATATTATGCTAACAAGCGCAAATTACAAGCAAAGTAACTAGATGTAAACTTTTGTTGTAAACTCAATTTTCAAATATGTAGTCCGAATGTGGTTTTATTGTGCGTCATATGAACTCAATATTCAAATATGCAGTCCGAATGTGGTTCTATTGTGCGTCATAATGCAGAAATGATTTGTTTGTCACAATTTTGCTATCGCGCGTTTAAAAACGTGTATTTTACGGAACAATTTCTTCGAGTTTTCGGAACATTTTTCAAAATATTAGGCTTCGCCCATAATTTGTCGCAGAATTACACATGGTTGATTTCTTTCTTTATCTATGGAAAACTAGCCGCGTGCCGTGTATAATCAATGACGTCACTGTATCGCACGTGTGAATGTGCGTTGGAGGTATAGATCAATACAGTCTTAGTACGTAATATTTACAAATAAAGTCTTAGATAATGATAGATAATGATTGTTTATGACGATTTTTTGCTACGTAGTCGTAACCCATGGTAAAGAGTATAGATGCGGATTATCAAATAACTCGTGCTTTTTGTTTCTACGCATCGATACAACTTACCCTGTGTTATTTAACAACAAAGTATGATAGAAAACTTATATTCGAACATACTGCAAAGATACCCCAAAGACATTTTTTTAAATGAATGTTTCTACTTAATTGTACGCATATATCAATACAATTATGTTTTCATGTAGTAGTAACTTTAAGTAAATGTTTTTATGCGAATGTTTCATGCGGAATTGATCATCATTGTATACAGTTATAAGCACATGAAGCGTATTAAATACGGCTCCACAATCGATACCATTCCAATTGATTTCCGGTTACATTTAAGCAAAAGATTTTACTAAACTAGAAGAAGAATTTTAAAAAAGGATTGATATAAGTTTATTGTATTAAGATTTTCTGGAGACAGAATTGCTATGTCAGGATAAACACGCGATGCTCGGCATCATAAACTACCCACATTAATTGGATTAATTCATAATTGCGGTCCCGGAGAAGTCTGAGTGACGAAATTACAAATCTAAAGCATTCCTGGATATATTGGGGCAATATACTTAGATAATAGGTGTCTGTCTTGCTTGGGACACAATACTGTTCCAAATTCACAAATTAGAGCATCTATTGATTATTTAGATTACTTGTAAGACATTGATAACATCGTCTTACAGCCACATCGTATTATAGTTTGCACGTGCTGT
The DNA here is from genome assembly GCA_027627225.1 of Congeria kusceri. Lineage (NCBI taxonomy): Eukaryota > Metazoa > Mollusca > Bivalvia > Myida > Dreissenidae > Congeria > Congeria kusceri. The sequence continues at coordinate 89,479 of JAPFQT010000150.1, forward strand.
TGAATTTATAATTGCTAACTTTAAAGGGACGTGTTCACAGATTTAAGCATTGGAACAAAAGAGCTCGAGTATAATAACAAGAAAAGGACAGAAAAGGAAAACACATAAATTGCTCCTTGGTTCGAAACCCGGACCACCGGATCAAAAGGCTATCGCCTTAACCACGCGGTCATTCCGGTTTATATATTTAACCCGTATTTGTGTACGTTTTGTAAGTGATGCACGTGTTGTCAACGATTTCAACGAAAACAACAGAAACATCCCAAATATTTCAACATTTAGCGTTATATAAACACTTTACCATTTTATCAATTTCACCTGATCATTACTCATGAGCGAAATGGATTTTTGCAGTAAATTTTTAGATTCTTAGTGTTATTTTTCCCCCTTATAGGAACTGTAGTTAATTTTTGGAATCAGAGACAACAAGTTGAAAATTGTCAATGCGATGATCTGTATACAGATCCCTCTAAATTATGCCAATAGTCTATATTTGGTTCTTCCCATTGTATAACTTATGATAATTAAAGAAATTGTATTTATAGTTTAATTCTATGTCAGTAGTGTTATTTCGCTGCTTTTCATATACTATTCTTTTCATTTAGGAATCTGTGACAGTCAAAATCGAAAATTGTCAAAACGGCAATCTGTGAACAGGCCTCTTTAATATGCGAAATATGCAATTTAGTATACTTAATATGGCTAGTTTTTTAAACAGTTGTTGTACATACATTAAAATGTAAATATATGCAGATATATTCCTTTTATGGATACAAATGCACAAACAATATATATCTCTAATTAAAATAGTGAAACAATAATTATCTAACTTGTTTTAGTTTAAAAAAAAAAATCAACTTCAGCCATATATTTTGGTCAATAAATGCAATATAATAAAATTCATTTATTATATACCTATAGATAATCCGACTCAAATACTGGTGAATGTTCGGTATTATTGGCCTAATATATTTCCCGTATTTCACACTCTGACATATTTTTCCGTATTCTACGGGTGTAAAAACCGGACTACTTTGACGTTCGTTGAGTATCGTATATTTCCGTAACGTTCCGAGCGACATTGGGAAACGCCCCGTTCTATTTATAGAAACGATTACGCTGTTATTGTGCGATATTATTAATAAGAATATTCCGATAATTATCGTAAATCTACTTTAAGCTACTACCTCAGATAGGAGACTTAGACACAAATATGTATTGATTAAATCTTTACTCCGTTACAGTTGATACTGTAGTGCAGTGGTAACACGCAAAGTGTGTAAGCGTGGTGCTTTTGGGTTCGAATCCCAGACCAGGAATTTAATTAAATGATTATGTTGCTGATGTCGTAACAAGGAATCTCATCATCAACCTCGATTTTGACAGAGAAGAGATCACCACAGATCTGCACAGATACTGTGAGCGAAACAGAGTTTTTGTGGATGAAATGTAAAAGACATTTAGAATTAAGAAAACATGGAATGAGAATAAGTGATGTAAAAGTAAAATAAAATTATGAAAATGAACGATTTTCGCAGGACTCGAACCACACTGTGATTCAAACACTATCCACCGCGCTTTTCTTCCCGACGCGTGTTGATAGATGATTTTGTTATATGATGATGAAATCCTTTTTTTTATACGCTAGATAAATGTTAATCCGATATAAATAGAACAGTCAAACACTACTGGAGATAAAGGAGTGCCAGTTCAATAAAATCGCACAATACATGTTGATTTGAATGACGTCATTGATGTACAAGACATGTATTCATGCTTGTTCTTTAATACATTTTGTTTGTTTCGAGGCAATATCTGGTTGGGATCTGATCGTAAGGAGTTATGTAATAAATGGATTACTACATAACTGTGTTGTTCCTGTTGGTTGTATCTCTCTCATGGATAGTGTGAACTCGAGAGAACGGAACACCACAGATGTAATATTCCTTTTATTTTATCTAATGATACTTGGTATAATCCCTAGCGGACAGATGTCTCATGTTGATAAAGATAAATAACTCATATCGCCAACCCCAAGCCCTTCGCAGTTCCACACAGCGCGCCATAAACGTACACGTTATTACTAAAATGCCATGTTATTTACAACTTAACGACGTGGACAAAAGTATTCGTAACAACGGCGGCCATTTTGAATGTCCCATTTATTGATGCAGTTTTTGAAACAAGCATTGTACAAAATTAATAAACACTAAAAAAGAAACTCTTACCTTAGCATTTAGTAATAAACTCTAGATATACTGTTGACGGGGATGGCCTGATATATGATAAATATGTTGTTGTAAGATCTTTAGATGTTTTAATACCATAAACTGGCCTTGATCATTTTCTTTAAATAGACAGCCAAATGTGTTCAATAATATGAATAACTGGGGATTGTGTAGGCCAGCTCATGCATTTCAGTCCGTTATTTGCAAGGTATTTTTTACAATAATGTTCTTGTTTCAGGTGCACTATTGTTCTGGAATAAGTAACTAACTCAATTATTTATTTATGTTTTTGGGGTGGAGGAGTGGCGGGGGGTGGGGTGGGGCAAAAAAGTTATTAATTGTTCATGAACATTTCCAAACTTTAAAGAAAATATAATCCTTTTGCGAAAAATATTAGAATCTTCAAATAGTTATCGAATGTAGTTCAAAGCACTTACGTGAAATTGTCCTTGTATTAAGATAACAGTAAGTGAAGGGGACAGTATTTTTCATGAAAACAGCGTACATTTTCATTAAAATTTGACTTTTCTTGAAATGACCTTTTGGAATTGGAAAATTTGAATTCTTATTACCCAGTCCAAAATGATCCACAGCTATCTGAAATGTCTGACGAGATATAAGAAATGCCGTTCGACCGGGATTCCTACGCCACAGGCTACACGAAAGTTGCGGCCCTTAGGTAAAATTACAGTTTATATACACTTTGGCTTTTAATTATAAGAATTGAATATAATTTTTCTTCATTTCATCGGTGTATGAACTATCGGGAAATTAACGCCTAATTTATGCATAAACGCCGTCGGCAGATCATACACCGATTTAATGCACAAACATACTTTTCAATTCTTAATTGAACTCTCTAGTTAATAGTTTTACCTTAGTTTTTTTAAAGAACATTGATGTCAGAATTGGACCTTGACATCATAGCTATAAATAAGGCGCACTTTCTACTTTCGATATCAACGCAACGCGTAGTCGCCATTTTGACGAATGCCTTTGTCCACCCAATGTAGCTTTTTTTGTTTTACATACATGCTAACATTGAGAATTTAATATATCAATGCGTACGGTCAGAATGAAACAATTTTAAATGATCTGGGCTAATCATAAACACTGGATATCCTTTTATGTTGTTCATTTCTTAAGACAAATATACATAGAATGCATAATAATATGAAGATGAATATAATAAACTGTGTAGATCTTACCTCGATGGCCACTACTAACACGGTTTGCAAACTATTACAGTATGTTACCTGAATATTAGTATTGCTCTTATAAAGTACTAAACAATAGGAAACGTCTCATTGTTAAACTAGTAGTAATTGAATTAGGTTTTACAAAATGTATCAAGTTACAAGTCAACATATCCAGTTTATAAAGCATTAAACAATACATTATATTGAAGGACGGGTTGATCACTATCGAGACACCTTTACATGAAAAATAAGGTGACAGCCACGCTAAATATTTTACGAATGCTTTTCAATGATATGTATGCTATTTATAGAACGTCGTCTAATTATGTAAAATTTCAACGAGAGCAATGGGTATTGGCAAATCGATACAAGTATTTATATTAAAGGGACTTGTTCACAGATTTTTGTATTTTGAGAAATTCCTTACTGCAAAAGCAGTTGGATTAACTAAAAGCAAATATCACATAAAGAAAAAAATGACATAATAAGAAGATTTGGCTTCGTCGAGACTCAAACCTACGACCGCCTGGATCAGAAATCTGACTTGCTAACCACTCGATCATACTGACTCACAATAACTGAGGTGAATTTATAACGCTATGTATGATACGCGTGATTTCCAAAATACCGATAAAAAGAGTTACAAACCCTTTACAATTTTATGTATTTCAAATAATGCTTTTTTTTATTAACGACACAATATTTTCAATGCATTTCTTCGTCAGAAGTGTTCATTTGCTTCTGTATATAAAATGTATTTTTCTGTTTGGCATATATGACACAAATATTGGAAATATTCAATTTGCAAATCTTTGAACATGTCCCTTTAATGATTCAGTCTTTTAAAATACGAACGATTGCAACGTGGTTATAAACAGAAACTCGCGATTCCCTTTATTTTAACTTAATGGTTAGAGAAGTGCGCTCAACAATTGACGCAATATAAATCCTTATGTCCTTAGTTCAAAAATATCTTAACGACAATAAAATATTATATGTCATTTACGTTGATATGATGAAATGCTTTGATACTGTATATAGAAATGAATTGTGGCTAAAAATGTTCAAATGTGGAATTGAAGGTAAATTATTAAGAATAATAAAAACTATGTACCCAATGTTAAGTCATGTGTTAAGCATTGTTCATCATATTCAGAATATTTTAATTATGCTTTTGGTCTACGCCAAGGCAAAGTTATGTCACCCTTGCTATTTTCTTTATTTATAGAGTATTTAGAACTATTTTTGAAGAATGAAGCTACTTCCGGTTTAAGTATTGTTGATATTGTACTGATGTTGTTACTATTTGCCGACGATATATAAATCATAGGTAACTCTACATAAGAAGTGCAATACCATTTATATATTTTATCTAATTATAGTAATTGTTGGGGATTAAAGGTATATACTAATGAAACTGAACTAATTGAGACCGCAAACGAGGAAGACTATTGCCATCTGATAAATGGACATATGACGGTCACCAAATTGCAGTAGTAAACGATTTTAACTATTTGGGAAGTGTGTGTAATTATACTGTAAATTTATATTTAAATCAAGAACATTTATGTGCTAAAGCACTAACAGCAATGAATATTTTATTTTACAAATGTAAACAGTTTGATCTTAAGCTCAAAACACAATGCCAACTGTTCGATGCTTTTGTCTATTTTGAATTACGCATGTGCGCTATGGGGTAATACAAAGTCAAACGAATTGGAAAGGGTGCACTTAAAGTTCTGTAAACGACTGTTAAACTTTAAACAAAATGTTTGTAATGCTGTAGTCTATGGCGAATTAGGTAGATACCCACTTTTTGTTCATCGATACGTAAGGGTTGTTAAATACTGGTTTAAAATTACCAAATCTGAACATATTATGACAAAATACATATATTTGCAAGCTTTACACGATTGGGTTTTAAATTTTAGAAAGCTGTTAGACATTTACGATTTGTCTTACGTGTTTAATAACACAAGCTCTGGTGATGTTAATACATAGATAACGCACTTTAAACATGTTGTAATTGAAACCTATGAACAAGAGTGGTTTAGATCTATCGTTAATAGTTCTGTTTTAGATATGTATTGTGTATTTAAGCATATTATAAATTATGAATACTATTTAGATTTACTACCTAAAACACTAAGACATTATGTCACAAAAGCTTAGAACTTCGGGTATGCCACTGATAATTCAAACTAGAAGATATGGTGGTCAGAATATACCAAGAAATGAACGCATTGTCTTTGTTGCAATGAATTAGATTTGGAAGATGAGATTCACTTGGGGAAGATGAGTGTCTGTAAATGTCTTCATACTCCGTTTTTAGGCAAAACTATTTAAAGTAATGCTATTACAAGACCTTCTGTTTACAAATTCCACCAATCGTTAAATACAAACAACTAATTGATACGATGTTATTAAGTTAGCACAATTTGTTAATGAAGCACTAATTATAAGAAATAATTGTCTTAATGTTGTGACATATCTATAAGTAGTTATCCTCAATAGAAATTTTGAATGTGCATTATACTTATTTACAAAAACATTTATATGACCATGACTATTAATTTGATTGTATTTATTATTATTGCATTCGTTATAACGTGACCAAATGTATGCATGTAAAACATTTTAGTGTTTAGACGATTTACACTGTACAAGTCTCAATAAATATTTGTATTGTCTTGTCTTGTCTTGTTAAATCTCCCATATTCAGCTAAATTTAAAGAGACTGTTTAGCGCTATTCTAGAGCTGTGTTAACATACCAAAGTATTCCCCGTATACTTGTTTTAAACTGAACTGAAACGATTATCAAGCGTCCCGGGGAAAGTCTTTTTTATAAAAGAACATTTTTAACTTGATGTTTTCATTCAAAGTGGACATATACATGTTTCTCAAGTACAATGTATAGATGTTTTCAATTTGTGACATGGCTTTACTGGTATTCTGGTAAACCCTTTAAATATGCGTTAATGCGTTGGTAACTAATAACGTTGATCACGGGGTGTTTACCAAACGCATAGTGCAATCCGTATTAACTTAATGTAAGGCACAGTCCATTGGGCATTTTAATGACAGTGTGAAATATTGGCCTGAACTAGAAGAACACCGTCTTGTATCGTTTGAATATTTATGCAAGGCAGTTCAAGCTAAAACGCACACTACCTTTTCCAACTATAATAAAAAAATAAATGTAATACTATTATCAGATAGAGTTAAATACATTAAGTGCATTACGGTAGTGCAAATCCACTCAACATAAAACATAGGTATAACTTTGATATTGATATAACAGGTTGCACTTGAATCCAAATTATAAACGCAAGTTCAGAAGTCGACAAAACATTTTTAAAGATTCATATCGTCGGTAGGTCGTCAATAACATTTGCAGACACAAAGCTCATATACAGATAATTACATGTAATATTGTTGCATTTTCAAATTCCTGGTCTTTTGTTTACATTTTACAAATATACACGTGTATTGTCATATTATAGAAACAGTGTTCATCGATGACACGCGGCAGTAGTAAATCTAGTGATGAGCGTATCGGCTCAAAACGGCCAATCCATAAATCGACATAATCGGCCATTTCAACCGATGCGATAATCGGTAATAATAATGCTCAGGCAATGGTTTTCAACCGTTGTTCCGAGGATAAACAACTCCAATCGTTCGTTCCGGTATACACATTCGGGTAAACCCACTATTTATGTCACATGGCTCTTTAACCAATGACGCTTATGTAACGGTTAACCGCCTCTACTCATTCATCTGCCAGGTTTTATGACCTTCATCCGGTTTTAAAAACACATGTGCGATGTGTATCCGGATAAACACAAACAGGTTAGAATTAAGCTAAAATACCTCAGTCATAAAATGTCCGACAATGTAGATTAATTAATTGTGGGTTAAATCATGATGTCGGAAAAAATATAGTGACATTTATTTGTGATAATTATTTTTGCCAAAAAAGAGGGCGTCCGAAATTTATAGTGGTCGGAAAACTGAAAGATTTTACGGTATGGTATGTTGATTGTTAGACCAACTGTTTTAGGTTTGGCATTTAAGAATGTAAAAGTCATTTCTCAAACATTGAAGTGTGCATGCACAACTACCTATAAAAACTATTTTCAAAATATGCGGATTGTAGAGACAATTTAACTTGAAAGCAGACGGATAACATGACGAAGGAAACACTAAAATATTGAAAACATCAAAGATACGATTGTCGACGTTGGCATCGTTTTTCATTTTTGTCTAACCTTAAACGATTGCCGGGTCAATAAATAAACATGTATTTGAGTTATCATTAATGTTTCTTCTATTTTAAATCGAAGTATATGGTTATAAATAGTATCGGTATGTAATTATTTATGTCAATATATTTTGCAAAATCCTATTTACACTCTTTAAGGAAAACATAATACTAAAAATGTGTGGCCACTGGGGACAAACGTGCAAAGTTTACCACTGAACTTCGAAAAATCCGCCCTCCCCGGAAGTTGTATTTTGATTTAAAAAGAGAAATAGATTTGCCAAATATGGTAGAGTGCCAAGCGGGGCTTATACCAGTAATATAGCAATT
>JAPFQT010000150.1:105000-310000 GCA_027627225.1 Congeria kusceri
CGAAACATTTATAAATAAAAAAGTATGCTTAACAAAAAGCTCAATAAAGACCCTCCTCAAACGCATCACATCTCCGTGCATCTGGGCGTACCCCGGTTTCTCCACCAATAATGAGACGGAATCTGCCTTTCCCCATCTTCATACATGATGTCTTGATAACCATTTCATCTATGAAAATTGGTTTCTGGCATTCCACAAATCCTGTGTTATTCAAAGAGTTTAATTTTTTGCATAATAATAATTATTGTATAAAAATATAAAGATATTCGCGTTTAATATCATAAACTTTAAACGCTTACTTTAAACTAAGTGTGTACGGAGTTCGAAGAAATCGATGACCATTTTCGTAGGAGATATAACATTTTACTTTCGTTGTACTTTCCATATTGTCAGAAATGTACGAGTCTAACTTCTCCCCTATATTGATTTTCCAATTCCGAACGAAGACTAAAATAACGCGGTTGTTTGTATATAAGTCAATTTGAAACATCTATGTATATATATGGATGGATATATATATATGGAGGGAGGGAGGGAGGGAGGGAGGGAGGGGGAGGGAGGGAGGGAGGGAGGGAGGGAGGGAGGGGAGGGAGGGGAGGGAGGGGAGGGAGGGAGGGAGGGAGGGAGGGAGGGAGGTAGGGACGGACGGACGGACGGACGGACGGACGGACGGACGGACGGACATATGCATTATATTAATTCAATGAACAGATTGTATTCACTTTCGAGATGTTATCTCATTTATGCATAGTAAATGTAGTCGAGCATATTCAGGTTATTATACGAGTCGATACAAGTAGATATGTGTTATACTTTCATTTTCGAGTGAGGTAAATCTAGTACAGTTCAATTGATGGGTTTTACTATTAAATGCACATTCCTCTGTTTAAAGAGGAGGGTTTCTTTTAATTAAGTACATAGACATTATTAAATTGTGTGACTTCAATGCCTCGAATACTGAATATTGACTTGAATACTGAACACGTGTGCATGTGCTAATACAACAGTTAAAATTCGCGTATGGCTTATACCTTAAACGTGTTAAGCAATTACTGAACTACCGCAACATTGATTTATGTAAACATTGCGTGAGAAAAAAATAAACAAAACAATATATGTATTTCGGTTTAAATAAAATAATCTGAATTTCACCGAAACGACCTATTAACAAATATAGACCGAAAGTATTTATTATTTATTGTTTCTATGTTTCTTAATGGGAATGATTGTAAAAACATGGTGGAACAATTTCGTCGTGGCAAAATAATGACAACTTTACAGAGTTTGGCTGGTTCAAATATCAAAGTACGTTGTGTTTTCCTTCATAATTACTTGTGGTTTGGTGTACTGTATTCTTCTAAATATAGACTTTCGTGTTCTATTTGGTTTGTCAAAACTTCCGTTTGACGTGTCCGCGCTGTGTTATGCATTGTTATGATATGTAATTCGAGACGAACTATAGCAAAAACGACGATAACGAAACATAGACATATATGATCTAAAAAATCTGGGGATTTGTTAAGGAAGATAAAACATTTGGCAATACAATATTAACTGGTTGAAACTTGATTATATCAGATGTTCCTTTATAATGATTTAAGTGCCCATTTTGCGCAAGTCACCGCCTAGATATTTTCCTCATTGGTGTTGAATTCAGACGCACGGTTTCAGTTGCTATTACCTGTAACAGTGTTTCGCATAATTAAGCATCATGGAGACATTCTTTCATACAAACAATTTATATATATTACTTACTAGTCTTTGTATCAAGATATCTGCAGTTGATGTGTCTACCATATCTACGTTCTGCAACTATTGGAGATATAACTTTTGGTTTGCCATGTACAGCTTACGCTTGCATCGATTTCTTTCGAAAATAAATAATATAGTCTGACGATTATTAGTTAATCACATGATTATGCACATTAATTGCATACATATGTTGCAAACGCGTTGGTAAAACGTAAATTTTCACCCGGAAAGGTTTGATATTTTAAAGATTTAAGTAAGAAACAAATAAATAAAATTCACATAGAGTCCTATTATAAAACAAAACAACAGCAAAATCAACTGGCGTCGTTCGCCAACTTTCTTAATTTCAGATATTGCTAGTCTAGTCTCTTTGGAAACATGGTTCATTCCGCTTTAAAAATTTAAATTCTATATAAATAGCTCATGCTTATTTTACCAAACATTGCCTACATGCATAAATGCAATCTGGTTCTATCAATTCTATGCGAATTTTGCGTTATATGTCCAAAAACGAAACATTCATATATTTTGGAAACGTCATTTGGTTCAAAATGTTTGGATGCAGGTTAAACACTATATAAATGACCAGTTAAACATGGTACACAATCTTGAACTTGATTACGCAATAATGTCGCTCTGTAATTTTGCAACAGACGATACTAACAACACACAAGTGTTATTGGCTAAATAATTTATTTTCAAATGTTAATATGAAAAAAACGATGCAAATATAGAGACATATATAAACTGTTTGAAAAATAGAATTAAACTCGATGAAACAATTGCAATCATACAAAATGAACTCGAATATTTCAAACACGCTGTATGCGCTTCACTCGTAACTAGTAAGCCTAACCAAAATGCAACACCTCATTTGTTTTTCTTACTAACCAACTTAATATCGTTCCATTGCTGTTGTTTTTTTCAACTATGGATGTTTCACTGATTTAAACATACTTGTCCACACCACTAAAAAAGTTACATATGTACTGTGGAAAACACTTAGAAAAAAAAACAAAAAAACATAGAATCATCTGTGTGTAAAATACGTGTATTGTTTTAATATGGAACGTATTGTATTTATGAAAGGAAATAAAAATATGGTATTAGAAAATTAAAAATAAATAAAACATATGTTATGTGTAATACATAGTTCTTTGAGGCATGAGTTCGGTTATAGAACCAATTTCTATATAGTGTCAGTAGTATAAAACACTACTAGATTTCAGTTCATACTATTCATAGTAATATGATTGTCTCAGAAATGACTGTGGATGTTAAAGAATCTGCAACATTAGAATAATGATACACAAAAGAAAGGAAGTGATGACTAACATAGACTGTCTTTACCAAAAATTTAAAAAACAACAATGCCATCTCGAATACAGGTTCTACTGAACACAAAGTTCAATAGAAAATAATAACAAACAGATCATTACTCATTTACTAAAAGCTTTTTAATACATAACTAAAACACAATATAAACATTACAAATGTTTCTAACCTTTCAAAAGTAATATAAACTCTACATGTAAAACAATACAGCTGTATGACAAAGTGGCTGCTCGCACTTTGACTGCCAAGAACAAAATGAATATAGATTTTGTAAAAGTGGGAAAAGGTCACCTGACTTAACAGGTTTTAAAATGAATGAACTGTGCCAACTGGTCGGTCTGGTAACAGGGAGATAACCTACTACCATGTCAGAATTATTGTAAAAATTACACCTAGTTACATATGCAACTTCAGCAAAATATTATCTCACTTGATTGTAGCCATCCGTATGAACAACAGAATGGATTCGCGATTTCGAATAGACCATATGCTGTCTATACATAAACTGCTGAACTTTCGAAGTTCAAATAATTCGTTGTCATGGTATATAATGATAATAATAATAATAATAAGAAGAAGAAGAAGAAGAAGAAGAAGAATTCATTATTATTATTATTATTACCATTATTATATTATTATTATTATTATTATTATTACAAAAATAATAATAATAATAATAATAATAATAATAATAATAATAAAATTAATAATAATAAGTATAATGATAATAATAATAATAATAATAATAATAATAACAATAACAATAATAATAATAATTATTATTATTATAATTATTATTATTATTATTATTATTGTTATTATTATTATTATTGTTATTATTATTGTTATTATTATAAGGATGACGATGATGATGATGATGATTATGATGATTATGATGATGGTGTTGACGACGACGCTGCTGTTGCTGCTGCTGATGATGATGATGCTTATGAGGAAGACGACGATGACGATATCGATGACGTTGATGATGATGATGATAATGATGATGATAATGATGGTGATGACGATGATGATGATGATGCTGCTGCTATGATGATGATGATGCTTATGATGATGACGATGATGATGATGATGATGATGATGATCATCATCATGTTGCTTATGATGATGATGATGATGATGATGGTAATAATAATGATGATGATGATAGCTTTAAAAGGTGTTCAGTAATTTAAGAACACGCCAGAACAATAAAAGCGTGACAATAACAGATAGCGATCCTAAAAATTTTACACCACCCAGATGAATTGAAACGTGGAAGTTTTTGAGGTATCATATATTGCGAACACGTCGACATTTGATATATAGGTAGTTGCACCATTACAAAAGCGGGTTTCGCATCCATGTCTCTTCACGAGTCGTCTCTCACATCGGCGTGTACGTTCTTAATTCTCATAGGAATGCAAGAGGCTGCTGCTCAATGACTGGAAGACAGTTAATTTTTTGTAGTGAAATTCAAGTAATTTATTTTAAATATGTTCTCAATGTCAAATATACATAAGTTTAAAGTATGTTTTCATATGATACATTTAGTAATGTGTTTGATGTTTGGTGATTAACGTACACTGGGTCGTTCCCGTTGAAATAACATTACGGCTTGTAACTAGCACAATTGGAGATTTTCATCGCATCGAAAACACGTTTCTAAATTAATCCGAATGCCCTTCACAAGCCGACAGAGCTGAATGTGACTGACTGTTCGGGTTAAACACATGTTGATTGTAATTTAATCATATCTAAGATCAGCGGAATATGGTTACAAGGTAACGTTGATGTTTGTTTGGTAACGGCGACAGTCACTAAAATCACCGTCCGTGAATTTCACGAATTCTTTTTATGAATTTAAACAAAAAACGCTTATTTTTTAGAACAGATCTAAAATAAAATGAAATAGACGAATTTTAATTTGACAGCAAAGTATATCTAGGGTTAACATACAAATGCTTCGCGCTATTACTTCGACAAACCTTTAATCATATACGTTCAAAGGCGATAGTAGCTGTGTGTTTCTAACCATACACCGGTAGGCATGTAAGTGATGGTGATGATGGTGCTTACTGCAATGATGATTTTAGTAAGCTGTGTTATTATTGTTTCTAACTGAATGCGTGCAGCATTTTCATATTTTCTAAATCCATAGCCAACCATTGGAGATGATTTCGTTCAATTTATTGTATAAATCGAAATTATATTGACTTACTGTTCAGTACAAACATACGTATTATATAATAACAACACAAAACAAAACACAGAAAAGTTGTTGATATTTTAGATCATATGTTTTCATTCTCTTTCAAACTCTCATTTTCGTGATATTACGCCTAATTTTAATTAACTCCGTCGACATGTTCGCAGTATATAATGCATAAATTACCGGAATGTGTAATTTTTCCTTTAGTTCATACACCGATGAAATGTAGATAAATATTATTCCAGTCTTTTAATTACAACCCAAAGTGGATATAAACGTACATATGTAATTTTAACTGTCTAATGGCCGCGACAAAAAAACAGGGCCAATGTTGTAACAAAAGATTGCAGATAACGGACTGAATGCATTAGAAGGCTTGCGCATTTATCAGATCCCAATATTATTGAAAATATATGGTTGTATATAAAAAGAAAATTACTAAGTCATAAAAAGTCATAGCAGAATTAAAAATGTTAATCGTCTGAATTCTAGTATTACTAAATACTGAGGAAAAAGTTTCTTATTAGTACGTGTTGATTTTGTAAAATACATGTTTAAAAATCTGTATCAATAAATGTGACATTCAAATAGATATCGACACTGATAATAATATATCGAGAGAATGGAGGACGGGTCATAGTGTCCCCGTTTGTGTTTATGTATTAGGGAGCTTGTGAGATCCTTCCGCGCCGAATCTGTACCCGGGCGATATTTGAACGATACAATATCGTGCCTCGCGCTGTGTGTTGCCCGATTCTCGAGTCTCGCTTCGTGTTTCGTGTATCGTGGTTGGAAAATCTACCGCGAGACTCGAGATTCGGGCATTTTTTGAACGATATAATATCGTGTCTTGCCTGAATATCGTGTATCGCTTCGTGTCTCGCTTCGCATCTCGTGTCTCGACCTTTGAACGCGACACGAGAATTGCGCGAGACACGATATTTTACCACGAGACACGAAGCGAGACAACATAATCTTATATTATAAAATAATATTATAAAAATTATAGAGGATATATGTTACAAACATGAATTATTAGAACTAAATGTAGTATCATTTTAAACTCATTATTAAGGCCACATGTCAGTATGACAGATATCCGGAACAAATTGTAGTCTCCCATCCTCGTTTTAAACGGTTGTTTTCCATAAATAAATTCTACGAATGAACACATGTTCTCTCAATGGATACCTAGTTATCAACTGATGAGGGGGTCATAACAATACCAAAGCCACAATACCGCGGGGATCTTATCAAATTGCCCTTACTCCTTAGAACAATACCGCTAATCCCATGCAATTGCGTAATGCATTGATGATAACGATCTACATGCTGAGACAACTAACATGTCACACTTCGTATCCATTGTTTGCGTATAAAATAAAAGTTCATCTCACATTATAAATTTTGGCGGATCCGTGGTCTAGTGGTAACGCACTGGTTTTCACGAATCAGGGGTCGCAGGTTCGAGCCCCCGCTACACCCTAACCTACTAACACGTCTTTCGCATGAGACGTTAAACCGAGGTGCAGTGTACTAGGTGCTTCACACCGGGCACTAAAAGACCCGGGTCGTCTCTGGAACGGGGCGTCTCCTGTATCTTGCACTAACCCAACCCAACTAACAAGTCTTCTGGGGGCGATGGCCATATGGGAGAGAATCCCGGTGCACTCGATACAAATGTACCACACACACATTGTAAAAAGTTGTTGTATCCGTTGTTGATCTTGCCTATCACCTTATTGAACACAGAAGAAAAGAATTAAAAGCATTAAACACTTTTTCGAATTAATACATTTATTTAAATTTAAGAGTGAAATAATTTAGCATTTAAGTTTAAATTACGAAGATTTGTAAGATGGTGTACATTTAAGAGCTCATCGTGTTGTATTTTTCTAAAACATACGGGAATAAGCTGCTGCGAGAATACAATTTTATTTTGGTTTACCACGATTCCGACAGAAATGAATAAATAATCTCATTAATACAACAGCAATTAAAACATTTAATGAAGAGTGACATCATCTTTAGTTATTGTAATATTGTGTTTTACAGTTATAAAAAAAAATAGTTTTGTTACATTATATTTCAAGATTATAACGAAGCATGTTCAAGCACCGTATAAGATTTAGCACACAACAAGAATATCTGAAACGAAAATAATTTTGAAGTTAAACAAGCGTTTGGAATTTGAATAACAAGTTGCTGTCTTTTTACGCTCAAACTTTACGGAATTACGCTCAAACTTTCTGTGATGAAACCTTATTTTCGTAATTTTAGTCGCCAAAAGGATGTTAGCTTAGAGTTACTTAGCAAAATCATTTTACTAAAAACAGCTTGATTTATTTAGTTTATATAGTAATGCAAATTTAATACATAATGAAGGCATAGATACTGAAGTCGCTATTGTTGTGTTTTACTGCATAATAACTGTTAAACGTACTTGCTTCTAGAAAAATATATTCGTGAAAAATCGGAATATGTATTGTTTTAATACGAGTCTATATTTATGGGAAATACCGTCGATACGCCCCTTTAAATGACAATTAAGAATTTATTTCTATATTACACTGTTGATCTTTAAACTTATTATTTGTGTACTATTGTGTCGAAAGCCCGAGGCTTAGTGAGGCATTTCGAGCTTGTTTCCTGTAAAAAATCAGTACTTGGACCGTTGATTTCTTTGAATTCGATTGTGCATTTAAATTGTGCTTCAATTTCAATAACTAGTATATATTTACACGTGTACGATTATCGCAATATAAATAAATTCATCATTTTGTATAGTTTCAGTTACGAACATTAGGTTCTGTGCAAAGATTTCAATGCGTATACGAAATAATAATATGCAACTAAATAGGGCGACTGTAGGTTTTCTATGGAATCTGACGCGGCCTGCCGGTGGGGTCTGGGTTCGAGCCTGTAGCTTATACTGTTACCGGTATAACCACCGACATACGTACTACACGTCAATAAAAAGCCGTTAGTACGTTCCCATAGAAACGATTGATGGTTGTCTACGTGCCCATATTCTAGGTCAATGTCAGTTCTGTAAATCGACAATGATATATAATGTTTACTATCAACAGGACGTAAGAAACGAGACTAAAGTAAACAACAGTACCATTTACATGATATATCAACTTGACCTAGGCCAAACCAAAAATATTTCGTGTTTAGGGCAACTTGACTCTACACAAGACCGCGAAAATTATTCCACCGCGAGATAAAATGATTTTCCAGTACTAAGTTGACAGGGCCCATTTGTATATCGTACGGCCATTTATTAAGAATAACATACCAATAATTTGTTTCCCGCAATATGAATTTAATCTGCATATCTCTAGACATACCACGTATGACTCGTTTAGAACTTTCCAGGTTTTTGCCACTAGCATTTAAATTTTCAAACTCCACCCTTGCTATTAATTAATTAATTTCCATTCATCGATAATCACCAAATTTTCACAAACTAAACATTGAGACATTATACGTAGACAATAAGAATTACTTTATAGACAAGGAGACAAAGAATGTATACAAGGAGACACGGTATGCAGACAGGAAGACATAGTAGGTAGACAAGGAGACGTAGTATGTAGACATGGAGACATAGTATGTAGACCGGGAGACCTAGAATGTATATATGTAGACATAGTATACAGAGAAGAAAAATTAATATATAGACGAAGAGACATAGTACATAGACAAGGATACATAGTATCTAGACAAGAAGACACAGTATGTAGACAGAGAGACTTAGTATGTAGACAGAGAGACATATAACATTAAGACATGGAGACATAGTATATAGACCTTGACACATAGTTTTTAGACCTGGATAAATAGTATATATGCAATGATACACATTAGCTAGACTGGGATACATGAAATATAGACATGGAGACATAGTATGTAGACATGGAGACAAAGTATGTTGACATGGAGACATAGTATGCAGACATAGAAACATAGTATGTAGACATGGAGACATAGTATATAGACATGGAGATACATAATGTAGACATGGATACATAGTATGTAGACATGGAGACATAGTATGTAGACATGGATACCTAGTGCGTAGAAAAGGACACATGATATGTAGACCAGGAGAAATAGTGTAAACAAGGAGACTTAGTATGTAGGCAGGGAGACATAGTATGTAGATATGGAGACATAGTATGTAGACAAAGAGACATAATATGCAGATAGGGAGACAAAGTATGTATACAAGGAGACATAGTCTGTAGACAGATATACACATAGTATGTAGGCCAGGTAACATGGTATGTAGACAGAAAGACATAGTATATAGGCCAGGATACATAGCGTATAGACAAGGAAACATAGTTTGTAGACAGAGAGCGACATAGCATGTAGACATGGAGACATAGTATTTAGATAGGAAGAGATAGTAAGTAGACAAGGAACCATTGTATTTGAACAATGACGTATAATATGTAGACATGAAGTCATAGTATGTAGACAGGGAGACATTGTATGTAGACAGAGAGACATAGTCTGCAGACAGAGAGACATATTATATATGCAGAGTGATATAATAAGTAGACTGCGAGACATAGAATGTATATAGGAAGACATAGTATGTAGACAAGGAGACATGGTATGTGGGCAATGAAGTATAATATGTAGACATGAAGTCATAGTATGTAGACAGCGAGACATTGTATGTAGACAGAGAGACATATTATGCAGACAGAGAGACATATTATATAGGCAGAGAGACATAGTATGTAGACTGCGAGACATAGTATGTAGACATCGAGACAGGATATTTCGATATGGAGACATTTGATAAAGGAATAGAGACATAGTATGTAGACAGGAAGACACAGAAGGTAGATAGGGGACATACTATGTAGACAAGGAGACATGGCATGTGGGCAAGGAGGCTTAGCATTTAGACAGAAAGATATAGTATGTAGGCTGAGAGACATAGTATGTAGACAAGGAGACACAGTATGTAGACTGGGAGATATAGTATGTGAACAGAGAGACATAAGGTCTAGACCAGGAGACATACTATGCAGATCTGGAGAAGCAGTATGTAGACAGGATGATATAGTTTTTAGATATGGAGACACAGTATGTAGACTGGGAGATATAGTATGTGAACAGAGAGGCATAAGGTCTAGACCAGGAGACATATTATGCAGATCTGGAGAAGAAGTATGTAGACAGGATGATATAGTATTTAGATATGGAGACATAGTATGTCGACAAGGAGACACAGTATGTAGACTGGGAGATATAGTATGTGAACAGAGAGACATAAGGTCTAGACCAGGATACATACTATGCAGAGCTGGAGAAGAAGTATGTAGACAGGATGATATAGTATTTAGATATGGAGACATAGTATGTAGACTGGGAAATATAGTATGTGAACAGAGAGACATAAGGTCTAGACCAGGAGACATACTATGCAGATCTGGAGAAGAAGTATGTAGACAGGATGATATAGTATTTAGATATGGAGACACAGTATGTAGACTGGGAGATATAGTATGTGAACAGAGAGGCATAAGGTCTAGACCACGAGACATACTATGCAGATCTGGAGAAGAAGTATGTAGACAGGATGATATAGTATTTAGATATGGAGACATAGTATGTAGACAAGGAGAAACAGTATGTAGACTGGGAGATATAGTATGTGAACAGAGAGACATAAGGTCTGGACCAGGAGACATACTATGCAGATCTGGAGAAGAAGTATGTAGACAAGGAGACACAGTATGTAGACTGGGAGATATAGTATGTGAACAGAGAGACATAAGGTCTAGACCAGGAGACATACTATGCAGATCTGGAGAAGAAGTATGTAGACAGGATGGTATAGTATTTAGATATGGAGACATAGTATGAATACGGAGAGATATATAATATATGCAGGGAGACATAGTATGTAGACAAGGAGAAATAGTATGTGTGCAATGAGACATATTATGTAGACATACCGGCATAGTATATAGTCAGAGAGACATAATATGTAAAGTGGGAGACATATTATGTGGACGCTGAGACATAGTGTTTAGACAGGAGATATATTATTTAAACAATGAGAAATAGAATTTAGACAAGGAGACATAGTATTTAGACAATGAAACATGGTATTAAACCGAGAGACTAGTGTGTAGACAGGAAGACATATTCTGTAGACAGGGAGACACATTATATAGACAATGAAACATAGTTTGTTGATTAGAAAAAGTATACGGTCCATTTCATATAACCTTAGCGCACAAATAGTCTGTAGACAGGGATACACATTATATAGACAATGAAACATAGTTTGTTGATTAGAATCTTTAGTATACGGTCCATTTCATATCACCTTAGCGCACAAATAGTCTGTAGACAGGGAGACACATTATATAGACAATGAAACATAGTTTGTTGATTAGAATATTAAGTATACGGTCCATTTCATATAACCTTAGCGCACAAAGAGCCATAGGACTTCAGCAAAGAGACACATAAAATGTATGAAATGATTGTGTTTTACTGGTTTGTGTCAAAACGTGACAACTTGAACTTTTACAGTAAATATAAGAGACGCACAATATTTATTGATTGCTTAATTGCATGCATACTAACACGTTAATGTAGTACAGGTCATTGTTATTATGTCCCTGGGTTTGTATACGTCCATTTACGTTGTCAAAATTTAGTTTCCTGTCCAGTATGCATCCATTCGTGAATTGTGATGAAATACTTGTTATGTCCAATCGTTTCAATGGATTTGTCCGATGCAAGATTTTCATTTGTTAGGATAGTTAAAGCTATTCATTTCATGTTAATTTTACTTACCGTGCTTGCATTTGGCCACAGCACTGAGTGGACGCAAGTCTCACACATTTTGTGCATCATTGTTATTCCAACCTGGTGAGATTTATTATTATTGTCTTTATTCAACATTTGTATTATTTAGTTATGAAATGTATAACATTGATTTGGCATTAATTGCATTTCAATTTGTATTGTACATTTTGTAGTCTGTTGTGTTTTGTTTGTAAGATTGTTCTTATTTGTACAAGTCTTTCCGTCATGACTATATTGGTCAACATCTGATAAAATTGGAAAAATGTCAGATAGACTTTGCGTACCATGCGCCCCCACCCCGCACCACTACATTAAATTAACAAAAAAACACTCTGATAGCGCATACCTTCCAATGAGAAGCACACAGTGCTTTGATTTTGTACAAGTACTGTGCCAAACTGAGTAGGAAAAGTTGAATGTCATATGATCTAAGTCAAAATGTCGTTCTGTATGTATCGTTTATCTTTTATCCTCGGAAAGCATCGTGAACTAAATTTATAAAATTATATTGGATCCCGGTTCGAACGATCGTAGTCCATATACGAAATGGTTGAAAGAAGTTAAACAGTGTATATTTTTATATTTGAACTGCCAATTTTGTAGAAGTGCGTAAATCTTCGGAAACCAATACAAATAGGTCATCTAGTTTTATTGCTAGATGTCAAACCGTGCGAGTTCTTTTCGTCCTTTTCTCTTCTAGAAAAACTTAAATAACAGAATAATGTGCTGAAAGAGTTAAAGGAACATAACAATCGGATTAATGTGCACGATATTCCTAATGTGGACCTTCATAGCGTAGTGTAGGTGCTGGTTTCAATCAGCTGAGGGGTTGTATGCACCTATCAATATTTTCCCCGAGGGGGGGGGGGAGCGTCGGGCAGTACCATGGGACTTATTTTATTTTGTGGGATCTTATTCCCCACCCTAGAGCCAAACATATGTGTCTAAATCCCCACAGTGGGAGATGTCACTTTCAGTCCCGTATATTACGATTCGGGGGGGGGGGGGTGCGGCTGGCAGTACCATGGGAATTTGACTAATTTCATATTTTGGGGTCTAATTCCATACCCTAAAGCCAAGCATATTTGTCTAAATTCCCACAGTGGGAGATGTCATATTTAAGTTACGTGCAAAAGCCGGTGTCTTATTTTCACAATATTATCAGGATCTATAATCCGACCAGAGTCTATTTCCCGGGACCCGGAATAATTTGGTGTGTCAATATCCCGCCTGTCGGGAGTCACTTTCAGTCTAAAGTCCCGTATATTCCCTTCGAAGTTCGCTATAAACTTACGTAATCAATATATCATAATTTTAAATGATGATTGCATGTTTATTTGTGGTCGAAACATTCCGCAAACATACCGTTGATATAGTAAAAACGAATTACTTACTAAATGTTATGAACTTTTCACAGATTTATTTAAAAATTTTAAAAGGTTGCCTTTAATTGTCTTAACTTGACAGATTTAAGCATCGGAACTAAAGAGTTCCAGTATAAAAACGAGAAAAAAAAATAAATATATATATAAAATAAAAAGTTGCTCCGACCGGGGTTTGAACCTCAGACCTCTGGATGAAAAGTATAATGCCGTAACCACTCGTACATTCCATTTGGTAGATATGTGGCAGCATTTTCTTTACTTTATGTAAGCGATCAACTTGTTGTCAGCAATTTTAACGAACACAACAGAACACTCCAAATTATTCAATGCTTTATTATTTTCCCAAACTCCACTATCAAAGCGGTATTTAAAGTATATTTCTATGTCCGTAGTGTTATTTCGCTCCATAATATACACTATTTTTTATTGTGGGAATCTTTTACAAAAAGTTGGTAAATTGGCCAATCTGTGAACAGGTCCCTTTAAAAGGGCGCCAGTCGACCATACTTTGTTTAAGTCTACGTTTTGCAAAAAGGCCCATAATAATTGCAAATTGAGTTCACTTAATTTTTTTTATATCTTCGTGAATTTTAACTTTTGTATTCTCAATGATTATATTATAAACTAGAAAAAAACAAATTAGCTTGGACACTAAATTTACCGTGATTTAAAGCAGATTAATAGGTTCCGATTTTATTATTTTACTTTATAGCTGGATAAATTTAAAGACATACGATTTTGCATATTTGTTATGCTTCAAAATGAAGTGTCACTGCCACTTTAAGCATATATTAATCTCCACTAATCTAGAGCGACGTGTCACTGTCACTTTAAGCATATATTAATCTCCACTAATCTAGAGCGACGTGTCACTGTCACTTTAAGCATATATTAATCTCCACTAATCTAGAGCGACGTGTCTCTGTCACTTTAAGCATATATTAATCTCTTCTAATCTAGAGCGACGTTTTCTACTGTAATTTTGATGAGGGTCACTGTTGCAAATTAACAAACATCAGAATTAGTAGTCCACCATTTAAAGTTTGTTTAAATGTTTAAATGTTTTCTATATACATAATAAAATATTCACTATAGCAAAAATTATATATTTCATTAATTGCTTTTGTCACCACAAAATAACATTTTAATAATAGTTTTTGCTAATTATAATTTATTAATTTCGTAATGCATCACTGTCAGTCGCTGAAGCGTAATAGATATGGTGTCCGTCTTGCGTTCCGGAGGAAGTAATTTCGATCCCTACTCGGGGAGCGTGCGAATGATATTTCTCAAACGGCAACCGAATACAGGTTCTACCGAGGAAACCGACTGTGTCTCAATAAATCTTAGGCTGTTCACATAATAGAACCGAAATACATACGTTCAAAGAGAATTAAAAGGGAATTACCGAAATGTCTCTCAATAAATGTGATGTTGAATTGTCAGTTCCCTGGAATTCCAGGAACTAATGGTATGAGTGTTTAACCGACGTCCGTACAAATGCCCCAAGAATTGGCATTTTCTGGTTTCCGCAAAGTTCCGCAAGCTTTTAAATCATTGGTTTAAAACTCCAATATTTGTATTTTGACTGTTCGAATGTGGTGTCCTCAGTTTAAATTATTGTATTGTGTTGTGTATTTTGTATTGTGTTGTGTATTTTGTATTATGTTGTGTATTTTGTATTGTGTTGTGTATTATTGTATTATGTTGTGTATTTTGTATTGTGTTGTGTATTTTGTATTGTGTTGTGTATTTTGTATTGTGTTGTGTATTTTGTATTGTGTTGTGTATTTTGTATTATGTTGTGTATTTTGTATTGTGTTGTGCGTACTGTACTGTGTTGTATTGGTAATTGGACACTTGCTTGTATTATCGAAGGATCATATATAAGAGTTACTTTCGTGCTGATGTTTCTGGGGTATCATGTATGTTATATTTACATTTTACCACAATCTGTTCGTAATTAAACACGAGAAATAACGTGCATTGTTCGCAATTACATAAGATGTTTTAGTTAAACTGGTTTTAATGCTTTTAATACTTTTAATTTGAAATATATTAAATACATTTATTAATAACACCATTATGCAAAAAATAAACAAATTCAAATCATTATTTATTTTAAGGTTTATTTCCTTAAAACTGATATAATCAGAAACAGAAGGGAAAAAACACGTTCATTAGGCATGTGTAAGATAAATTTGTCAAAAAACTGGATCCGTACTTATAACATGAAATTAGTGCTTCCGTCGCTGTGAATTTAGCTGAATTACTATCGCTGCTTCGTTATCTTATTGCAATACGTGACTTGTGTATGCAAGTCACTGTCAAACATCTGTATTCATATTCGAACAATTTGAACATTTATTGTAATATAAGTGTACACTGTTGTGTAAGACAAACTCTACAAAACAATAGTATTAACTGTTATTACAAAAACATGTCAAAACTGTTGCTACTTGTGTACACATGAGTATGATTGTCAGTGTGGGTGGTAGTGATTTTAATCCTAACATTATTGGACGTCAACTGTCGGTTCGCATTCAAATTTCAAACGTATTCAATTTCTTTAGACATCTTGGGGTTCCCTTGAGAAGATGTGCTTATGCACGTGCAAAACACTATGTGCTGCTTGGTCTGTTGGGTTTTCGATAAAATTGGCATTTTATTACGAAACCAAACTTCTGGTCGTTTATTCGCATGCAGTTCATTGTTTAAATTGTTTTTACATTAATTTCAAGAGCAAAACATACACATTGAAATCCAATTCTTTTTTACCAAAAGTTCAAGATCTGAGCATAAGTATTTATTTCGTTTCGGAACTGTTCATAGGAGCATGCATCTATTTATCTGTATTCATATAGGAAGACTGGGTAATGGTTTACTGTTAGGAAACTGAAAATACCCAAATGAACGTAGTAAAAGCCGTGTTTTCCAAATATAAGATAAAACAAAAACCCGCAGAAACATATCCGGAGAAAAACAATTGGGGGTTTACATCGGTTTAAAGGCATGCCAAAACTCACAATGGGCCCAAAATTAAACATAATACACATAATTGGAAATACAAGTTAACATCAGATCTTCGGAGTTACTGAATTTTACTGATTTTTACATTTGAATCGAAACATCAGCATTTTAGCATGGATTACTTTATAATTATTTATAATTATTCAAATATATTCTAACCAAATGACAAGTAAATCAACCGCTTAACAAGCAATTATTGGATACAACTTACACCAAGCCGGGGAAGATAAAACGCTTATCGGTTTGGAATGGGTGGCAATTCTCCATTCATGTAAGCAAGTTTAAATCACATCAAGGTTAGATACCAGTATATAATCGTCCACTCGAACGAAGGTCGTATTTACCAGTTTTGTTTTGTAATTAGCAAGGACACAGTTTACATGGCGGATTCTAGTTTAAATGACGTGCCTATTAAACTATCGTGACCCAGAGTTGAGTGTGAATAATCAGGTTATATTTAATTGTGTATATAATGTAAACAAACGTAAAAAAGCGACCCTAAGTTTTAACGTTTGTTTACCTTTTGCCAAACTTCTTGGAGTGATCAGCCCTGCTTCGCGGTATTGATATAGTTGTTGACCGCATGGAGCATTTCCATATATTAAGAATACATGGAGAAAGTTTATCCGGTGAGGTGCACAAAATGAAAATTGGGCGGGCTTTAGAGAGCCTTAGGCTTATGTTTGTTTTCGGGCCGAACCGTATAAACTTTCTCCATCCGGGCATTCACCGTGTATTGTATCCTGATTTATATTCAATTAAATTTAAAAACTACAAACACTAGTGAGTAATTAAAGGTTTAATTTAAAAATAATTCTACACGGGCCTCGAACCTTATAACTCGCTTGCATGTATGCGTACTACCCGGAATAAAAATTGATCTCTATTTCTTGATCACCTTTATCACAAAGCGAAAGTAAAGTATTAATAAATCTTATTTGCAGATGTCAGAATGACGCGAAGATGACGTAGTAAATTTGCTTTTGTTTTAAACCAGGGGCGTACTTGATTCGAAGTACTCTCTGTTTACTTCGGAGTACTCCATCAGTTCGGGTCAATCAAGTAGGTCGGGAGTAAAAACATGGCTGCTTCCATGAAGAAAAAAATCGTTGCTACAGCATTAATGGCCTTTCTTGACGAATCTAGTAGCAGTTCGTCTGACGAGGAAGAAATTGTACCTCTTTTTGCTCTGGCAGTGTACGTTATGTGCTTTATAATTTAATATGCAGCTGCTTACGAAGAAGAAACAAATTTCTTACTGTACTGTAAGCTGTAACACGATCGCAAATTTAAAACCGGTACGATAGATATTAATACTTTTTGAATGCCATTGTTTAAAGAAAAAAAGTGGAAGCTGACGTTACAATAACTAGTATTGTTACTGAGAAATTTTTATAATAAATCTATCTGAGTTATATGTATAATGATGTTTTTCAGGCTTCGTCATAAGAAGGCGAAAGTAGAAAATTATGTTCATGATGTTGTTCCTTGCTACAATCCCGATGACTTCAGACGTTTCTTCAGAATGACAAGGCATACGTTTGAGGTTATATGTCAACAGCTTGCAGAACATTTGCCTGAGTACCAAACTCACCGACCATCTGGACGACCTCCTATACCTCTACAGAATCAGCTGATGATTTTTCTATGGTACATGGGCAGTCTTGAGCCACTTTGCAGAATTGGAGATCGATTTAATGTTACTGAGTTTTCTGTGATTAAAATTCGTCGTCGGTTGTGTAAAATGTTGTTAAGACATTTAAAAACTAAGTATGTTAAGTGGCCACATGGTCCAGATAGGGAGACAGTCATAAATGCATTCAGAGACAAAAAAGCGCTTCCAAATGTCGTCGGAGCAATAGATAGTACCCATATTCAGTTGCGACCACCACAGGAGCATTCTCAAACTTATGTTAATCGTAAAGGCTACCACTCAATCATTCTGCAGTGTGTATGTAGAGAGGATATGCGTATCACACACAGCTTTGCTGGATGGCCCGGGAGTTGCCATGATTCCAGAGTTTTGAAGAACACAGACTTGTACCAGAATGCTCTCAATTTTTGTCAGGATGCACACTTAATAGGGGATGGAGGGTTTCCTTTAAAGGAATGGTTGATGACCCCATTTAGGGACAATGGACATCTGACAGACCGTCAAAAGCATTACAACTATTGCCTTTCATCAACACGCCAGGTGATTGAAAGATCTTTTGGTTTACTAAAAGGGCGTTTCCGACGTTTGCAAAACGTGGACATATGCAATGTTGAAGAAGTTGTTAAAGTTTGCATTTCAGGCTGCATTTTACACAATATATGCATACTTGAAGCAGATGAACTGGATGATTATTATAATGATAATGAAGGACATTTGCAGAACATACATGCCGGACTTCAGGACAATGATGCAGCTGGTGTTCTCAAGAGAGACCATATATGTACTCTTTTGCCTTAACTATAAGTGCTGTGAGTACAAGCATAGACTACTACGCTAAATGTCAATGTAAGGATAACTTGCAAAAAGTATTCGACAAATTGTACTGTTTTCTGAAATAAAATGATTGAAATAAATAGTATTAAAGGTGTGTGAATTGTAAAAGTTTGGAGTCTGTTTTCGTCTATTGGAGTTTACGCCTGTTTTCAGCAGTATTTCAGTCATATACACAACAATAGTTAACCATCATTGTTCCTGGATAGTACCAGTACTGAACACTGTCATAAGTAAGCACTTGCCTACCTAAAACTCATGGTGTCGATAAAAGAATAATTTTGTTCCAAAGTATTTTAGCATATTTGTCTAAGAACTCCACTTTGTGTACGTGTAGATTGTGGTATTGACTGTGATAAAATACAACAGAAAAATAATTTGCCTTAACTTTATAACAATTCTTTTGAAAAAAACTTGGCAACAATAAAATAACAATAAAACAATAACAATAAAATAACATCTGATATAAAAAGCTTTAAACAAAACATAGTATATAGAACACCAGTATTGAACAACATAAACAAGCCCTTGCTTGCTTATAAACCAGAAATAATAGAAATAGAACAATTATAAATTGGTAAGATAAAGGGTCAAACTATCATTAACATTTTCTTAAAAATATTTTTCTTCTTGAAATATATTAGCATCATTTAAAATTGTCCATTAGTTTTTTTTTTTTTTCCTGACCTTAACCAACACAGACAGTCTGACTAAAATCAGTTTTTTCAAGACAGTCAGCTACTCTGACTGACAGACACAAACAAAGCAAATCAGGCAGTCAGTCAGAAATAAAAAACCAACAACAATCGAATCCTTAATCTACTACAGCTTTGTCACAGAATGTGACAAATACCCCCACCGCAGATTTGACACAGGATCTTATGCAAGTCGATTTGGGTTATACGAGTTAAAGAGGACACAAAAATTACAAAAATGGTAATCTAATATTTGTCAATAAAGTGTGACCTTTGCCTTTAGCTGGCACAATCGAGGGTTCTGAGGGAAATGAACAAGTTGGGTTTCAATACATTCATACATTCATAGTATTTAACATGACAATGGAGACGGACAAACAGACATTTATGTGGTGGGGGTATAATAAGCATGACTTTCGATGTCATTTAAAGCTTGTCCATGTACATTAAGTTGGTTTCACTTGGTAACTGACTTAACAAAAATACAAATAAATTAGTTACCTGACTGGATGTTTAAAAATGTTATGTTCACAGTGTTAACATAACTAATATAAAACATGTTGAACACATTATTTACATCATCACTACAATCGTAAATATCTCTTGGAAACAAACGGTGTAAATAAGATATAACACTTAAAGAGGCAACAATCTCAAGTATATGACGTCTCTTCTTGCAAATTACGGTGAAAATGAAACAATGTAATGTTTCGTTAAAGCTGTCTGTTTTCACTAGAAAACCAACATAAACAAGAGGGCCATGATGGCCCTAAAGCGCTCACCTGAGTTCATGGTACACCAATTCATGAAGACTTGAGCTGGTGATCAAGTTTTTGACCCCACTAGACCCAGATTCTAACTTGGCCTAGATATTGTCAAGGTAAACATTATGACCAAGTTTCACTAAGGGTGAGTCATAAATGTGGCCTCTAGAGTGGTAACAAGGTTTTGTTAAAATTTGACCTGGTGACCTAGTTTTGGGACGCACGTGACCCAGATTCGAACTCGGCCTAGATATTGTCAAGATAAACATTCTGACCAAGTTTCATCAAGATTGGATGAAAAATGTGGCCTCTAGAGCGATAACGAGCTAAAAGTTGACGACACACGACACACAACAACAGACATTGGGTGACCACAATAGCTCACCATAAGCACTTCGTGCTAAGGTGAGCTAAACATTGAACATGTAATTAATTGTAAAACAGAACATAAACATCATCAAAGCCAATTACCTAATTGATAACATTATTCTATATGATGTTACACAAAGTTTATGCAATCTGTGAAATTCTGTGATATACAACAGTGTTAACAGCGAACGCAGATGATTTCTATCACAGAACAAGTTTCATACAATTTTTGACAGAAAAAAAATCTCAAGACTAGAAGTGCTTTCAATCTTAAGACATACAAGACTGTCTTAAAGTCTGTTGATATCAATAAATCTTGTGCCACTCACACACTAACTAGCCTATGCTTTATAAACCTTAATCCATGCTTTGCTCCCTTTCCTACAAATTGGACAACAGCTTAACAGTACACAACATGATGTGCAACATGCCATATGACCACAGTCTGTAAACACTGTATTCACCATTTTGTCCATGCAAACTTTGCATAAATCTTCATCTGAAAATAAAATATTCTCTGTTAAGCATGGCTGCAATTAACATAAATGCATGTTTAGGTAGTAACATCTTAATAAAATTGCTGGTTTTAGCTTATATCTTTGTATTTTGTTAACGAATTTTATTAGGGTGCTTCTTCCAATATACAATGTTCCATATCAAATATTACACATCTGGATGATGTAGTTTCAAAGATGTATATTTTTGCTAATAAAGTCTTTAGTAACAATAATGATTTTCAGAAATTCTAAGTTGAAAAAGGGGCATAACTTTTGTAATTTTTAACGTACGACGATACAAATCGCACATGCAAAACTTAATATCATCAGGAAAAATCCTAGCTAGTTTGAATGTTGTGCGTTGAAAAGTGTAGGAGAACTTCTCCGGACAATTTGTGTCTACGGACAGACAGACAGACGGACAGACGTCCATGGTGATTCCAGTATACCCTCCTATACTTCGTATCGGGGGGTATAACAAATGATAAAATGTTTATATTACTTAAATTTGAATTATTACACATTTGCCAAGTTTAGTTGTAACAAATATGTATAACACATCCTATTAGTATCTTAGCCATAAACAGAGTTGGAAAAGAAGTGAAATCAATCATTTTTAAAAGCATTGATCAGCTCCTTAAATATTTGCATTTTCTCATTGTGTCTCTCTTCTTTTTTTTTCTCCTTTTCTAGATACATCTTTTCCGTTTCTTCTGATTGTGTTTTCATATATTCTAGTACTTCAGAAACCTGAGTCTTTCTTGATTTTTTCATAGTACCTTTTTCCTGTTCACAGTTTTCTGTCTTCCTTTTTGTTTGCTTTGAAGCATTCTCATCAGATGACTCATCCGATGACTCATTGGTATCTACGCTGCTGGTGGCGGTGCTCAGTACAAACTGAGGTTGGATGTTTGGGCGATCTTTGAATAGCGCGTCCAACTCACTCTCGTATAGGAATGATTTACGTTTGGCACCAGACATATTATTGTTGTCTTTTACATTCTTGTACTGCCTTATTATTGTTTTCATGCGTGACGCGCACTGAGCATCAGAATATTGATGATCATGTTCCTTCAACACTGTAGAAATTTCTTCGAATGCTTTTTTTTTCTTTAATCGTCCCGAATCAATTCTTTCTTGTCTTATTTTGTACTCACTAATAAGCATGAGGGTTGCCGTGTGAGTCCATTTGCAGTTTTCTTCCTCTTGTTGAACCACACTGTCGTTTTCAATTTGGTGTTCCGTTCTTTCTTGCGAAAGATTGACACCTGTGACATCAGGTTCTAAAAAAATAATTTTTTTTTTTTTTTTTTTTCTTTCAATTCGTTTATTTTTGTAATATAAGGCCTCCGGCCCATAATACAAGCATTACAAGCATCAAGCAATGTTAATGGCATTTTCCAGATATAAGAAATATATAATAATTTGTGTGAGGAATGTTGATAACTATTCAATAATTATACAGATTTCACTATGTACACGTACAGTAATAACACAACGAGGTAATAAAAATTGCATAACTGAGGTAATTTTTACAATACTTGCAACATAATGTTTGTATCGTTATACACATCAAGACTATAAAATGATTGCTAAACTGCCTATTCAATGTTCGGGTTATACACGTCAAGAATATAAAATAGTAGCCAAGTTGTCTATTCTATATTCACATTGTTATACACAATAACAATATGTAACATTGGGAAAACTGTTAATTTAGTTGTTCATACCGTTTTACACATCAATAATATAAATGTTCATGTTATACACATCAAGGATATAAATAGTAACCTATTTGTCTATTCAATATTCACATTGTTGTACACAATAATAATATGCAACAATGGCTAAAATGTTAGTTTAGTTGTTCATAACCTTATACACATCGATAATATAAATCTTCATATTATACCCATCAAGAATATAAAATAGTAGCTAAATTGTCTATTCAATATTCACATTGTTATACACAATAATAATATGCAACACTGGCTAAACTGTTAATTTAGTTATTCATACCGCTTTACACGTCAATAATATAAAGTAGCTGCTATAATGTCCATTCAAATAACGCAAAATGTTACAGTAGACTTGCTCTTAAAGTAAATGCAGCGTCCAGATATCTTGCGAGTGCAAAAATGCTTTGCACATTTGTATTAGACATGATTTTTATAAATAACTGCTCAGTTGCGGGCAATGTCAACCAAATGTCTCTAAAATAACGTTGCCGTAAGTCGACGTACGTGGGACAGACAATTAAAAAATGTAATTCGTTTTCTATGCTGTAGACATTTCTATGTAGGCATAACGGGCAAAACCTAAACTCTCGATCAATTCCAATATAACGACCCTTCTCTATCATTAACTGGTGGCCAGAACAACGAAAGTTTGACAAACAATGTTTTAAACGATACATCAAAGGTACTGATATATATTTTTCTGGTTCAATCAATGTTTTATAAAGCTTATAATGTAAACCCTTCGACGTAGAGTTTATATCTCCGAGAAGCGATTGTCTAGCACAGTCCGTGAGTCTTTTACAGAATATATCAAGAAAAGCTACATCGTTTCCGGGTCCATCGGAAATCCAAACGTGTCCAAAGCCGTGAAGAAATAGAACCCTCTTGACACAGGTTGCCCAAGTAGTTCTCCCGATTTCATCATGGCGTCGCAACATCAGATAGCACTGTTTTGGGTATCTATTTGTTTGCATCTTTGTTAGCTTTACCCAATATTTAATGCATCTACACATATATGACACAAATAAAGGTAGGCGACCACATTCACTTAGTGCAAAATTGTTTGTTACATTCTGATTTAGGCACGTGATCCTTTTGCAAAATTGTACCTGGACACTTTCAATAGTGTTACAGGTCTGGTACCCCCAGAGCTCAGACGAATAGAGAATTATAGGTTTCACAATTGCATCGAATAATTTAAAAGCTTCGCTATGATTAAAGAAACCAAAATGTTTCTGGTAACGAAATATTGAACCCATCGCTTTCTTCGCTTGGTTGACTAATGTTTGTTTAGTTTTCGTCCAGCATAACTTCGGGGTAAAGAACGAGCCCAAATACCTATAAAAGGAAACTATTTGCACGGGTGTGTTATTAAAAATCCAGTGTTCACATCGTCTTTGTGGACCACCGTTGCGGAATACCACAATTTTTGATTTCTCAATATTGAGCCTCATTCCCGTAAAATCGCAGAATTCGCTTATCCTGTCAATTTGACTTTGTAGCTTACCAGCCGTTTCAGCTACGGCTGCAATGTCATCAGCGAACAAGAGAGCCTGGATTTCATCGACTTCGTTAGAAATAAAAATTCCACTACCACAATGTTGTTTCAAGTACGAGACAAGATCGTTTATAAACAGCGCGAAAATAATCGTCGAACTTACACACCCCTGCTTGGTACCTATGTGGCACGAGAAGAAGTCCGTAAGACCGTTCTTCAGTTTCACACATGAGCGTAATTGGCTGTACATGGACTTGAATACTGACAACAGTCGGCTGTTTCTATCAACACCTTTGCGTATCAGACTATTCCATAACTGATGGTGCTTGCAACCGTCGAAAGCCTTAAAAAAGTCAATGAAAAAAACGTACAAACGTCCCCCTCGCTTAGATATATATTTCTGCACTATTGCGCTAAGGTTAAAAATATTGTCGGTAGTACTATAGCCAGCTCGGAATCCTGCCTGTGATTCACTGATTGCTCCGTATTCATCAGACCAACGAGTAAGTCTCATACTTAATATTTTCATAAATAGTTTGCCTAGACTATTTGCGACAGAAACAGCTCTATAGTTATTCGGGTCCGTAGTGCTTCCTTTTTTGTGGATAGGGGTTATTATGCTATCGCACCATTCCTTAGGAAATGTCTCGGATGACAGCAAATGATTAAACAACTCACTTATGTAAGGTAGGGTGATATGTATTATGTGTTTATACATTTCCATGCACGTGCCATCTGTACCAACCGCACATCCATTTCGCAATTATTTAAGACTGTTCAAAATTTCATTTGCACTAATTTCTCCGTCTAAAATATCGTTATTTCTAGTTTCGTTCATGAAGTCAAAAATGTTTGCATTATCTGTCTCCGGCGACATGTCAGAAAACAAAGTTTCAAAATGCTTTTCCAGAATGCTTTTGGGTTCGTTCTGTTGTCCACAAGAGCATCACGCCTTGACCTTTGCAGTGATAAACATTTTGCACGGCATAGGTTTTTGAAGGTATTTTTACTCTTAATAAATTCCTCTAAATCATGTTTGGAATTGGTTAGTCGATAACGTCTTAATTTGTAGTACTTCTGGTATTTAGCTTGATTACAATCATCATCCCACCATTCTGGTTGCTCGTTATGACGATTTTGCTTTGAAACTTTTAACGGGGGATATGTGCGTTTCATGCAAATTCCAGCTTTCTGAAACAATGACACGAACTCATTATAACTGTGACTTATATCATTTTCAATAGAGCTCAGGAATGTGTTAAATAATGCTTCAAACGTGTTTACGAATTCCTCTTTTGAAGATTCTCGCCACTTATAGGTGTCAAATAAGTTTAAGTGTTCGTCATTTCTTATTGGTTGTTCTTCGTCCACTGTCGCGGCCAAGCTTAATGTCAAATTGCAAACAATAGGGAAGTGATCTGAGGCAACAAAATTGTCGACGTAAAAATCGGTTATCGACGGAAAGAGGTCCGTCGATGCCAAAAAATAGTCTACAACACTACTGCCACTATTAGTAGTGCACGTTATATTTCCATTAATATCGCTATATCTACCATTCAACATGTGGACACTTTTAATGCAACATAACTCTATTAGTGAAAGGCCGAATGAGTTATATTTATCGTCCCTATTGGCACGAGGCGTACGAAAATCGTCTCCTGGGTAGGGAACATCGTCATTATAAATATAGTACAGGTTATCTTCTTCAATAAAGTCATCGATATCCTTCACCCTCGCATTTAGATCACCACCAATCAGAAACAGAATGTCGCCTATATCAGATTCTATATGAGATAACTTTTCTTGCAAGAGTTTGATTCCGTTACTATTTTCAGGGTCATATATGGGTGATTTCTCAGGTGCAACATATGTGAAATATAGAACCAAATTTCTATTAAATCCGGTGAATAATCTATCAATGAATAGCACAATAGCTTCTTCAAGTTGTTCATATATACGCTTTACTACACCCTTCTCTATTAACCTGTTCTTAATAAAAACAGTTACACCACCGTAACCTCTACGACCTCGAGTAATATTTCTAGGACTATCGAAGTTTTTATATCCTGGAACTAGTGTGCTGAAATCGTCCTCACCCGTTTGCCAAGTTTCACAAAGCCCTATCACATCAAATTGTTTGCAATATTGTTTGAATGAATAATTATCATGGTATTTTCGTAACCCTTGAACGTTTAATGAACACAGCTTGATTTGTAAAAGCTGCACAGTATATGGTCCTTGGCCACCTTCCTATTTGTCATCATCAGTAACTGCCACTGGCGTTTTGCTAACATCGTCATAAACATATTTAGTCCCATCAACTACTAGATGATCGTTTCGGAAGAACACGTCCTTCCGGTTTTCAAGGCACTCTTTGAAGAATGGATACAGTTTTGAGCGGGACTTCATGATATGTTCAGGTAAGTCTTCACCAATTCTAAACGGGAGATTAACTCCAGCTTTTCTCTGTGACCTGAATGTGCCTAGGATTCTGTCCCTTGTTTTCACATTTGTACATCTCATTAGAATTGGCCTCGGTGACGTTTTTCCGGGAAGACGGTACGCAAAATCAAGTGAGTTTTCATCTTCCGAAAGGCCTAAATGACGATTTACAGCGTCAAGCAGTCTTTTTTTCAGTTTGAGCGGGCGTTTCGTTTCTGTCTTCATTGAGGTCAAACATCTTAAGGTTTTGCTTTTTTATGTGCTTATCAAACGATTCTTGCTTTTTATTGGAAGCCGCTAGGTTAGTTTCAACGGTATTAAGTTTTTCAGTCAATGTAGTTACTTGTTTCGACAGTTCCAAATTTTGCTGTTTCAACTGTTTATTGTCTTTCTCAAGGCCTTTCACTGTTGTATCCAGCGAATCAAATTTTTTGTTAAGCTGTTTGACATTCTTGTAAATTTCGAGCAGTATATTGTGAGAGTTGACTGAATCAATTTCAACGTCGGTATCAGCGTAATTATCGATATGTGCGTTGTCTACTTCATACGAGTCATGCTGCCGCGCTGACGAACGTAACCACGAATCAAGCGATGCATTGCTTGTTGTCTCTGTAGTCGTTTGACGCGATGTACATGGGTCCATTGTACGCATACGCTCTTGTGATAACGTATTGATATCGGTCTCCAACGTAGCTACAGTTCGCCGAGTTGTGCTTTTAGCTCTGCCTTGTTTTGCAGGCCCAGGGTTCGATTCGACTCCCTGTGTAACGAGCAGACAGAATAAAAACAAGCGAATGGTCAACGAAATATTGAACATATCGGTAACCGCACCTGTTCGTTGTTTTAAGGGCGTTTTCATCCTCATCGGGTTGAATAATCCGATCCTGGCACGCCAAATGTTTATCGTTACACCCATTATGTCCCTTTCACTGTTCCGTAGATTACCTTCAGCGCTAAAACCGATATCCCGTTACGGTATTTTACACCCGCAATCAATCCTTACTTGTGCATATACTGTCACTGTTCACAACAACAATGGGCGGATATTGAAATCACTCGAGCATGCGAGAGACGTATATATGCGTTCACCTGTGTTCACCTGTATTGGATTTTGTAATCAACGAAAACAATACTTCCCCGACTAATAACTCTTTATAACCATCTGCATCAGCACCGAGCCTCACAGCGTAGTCCTGGGCACAATCCCCGCTTTCCACTG
The DNA here is from genome assembly GCA_027627225.1 of Congeria kusceri. Classification (NCBI taxonomy): domain Eukaryota; kingdom Metazoa; phylum Mollusca; class Bivalvia; order Myida; family Dreissenidae; genus Congeria; species Congeria kusceri. Next base: position 133,272 of record JAPFQT010000150.1, read on the forward strand.
ATATAAAATTTGTTAATGTTATCCAGTTGTACACTATGATAATATACAGTCACTGACTACATATCAAAACACGTCCACACACAACCACTACACTTTCCATACCTAAGACGAAAATCTGTAATATATGTACAGTAAAGAGAATTTGTTAACGTTATTTTGATGTATACTTTATAAGCATTCCAAAAATAAATGACTAAAAACAATTATTTTTTAATTATTTTTTATTTTATTATTATTATTGCTCATGCTTTAAAAATCATATCAAATGATATTCAATGTTCATATCATGTATACTACTATACTATATATCAGTGTGACGAAACCTCCACTCCCCCCTTACACAAAACAAGTATGACGAAACTGTAGTGTGACGAAACCTCCATCACCCTCGCTGGACCGTATTCGATACAGGTAAAACTTCGAACAAAGTACGTTTTTCGCTGCCATTATTTACTATCGAAAACTAATTTCAATATTTAATTCAAGTTATTTACCTGCACTGACACATGGGTGTCTTGAAAACGCCTCCATGGACAGGAAAAATAGTTCGCACATTTCACATTGAAACATCGTGCGTCTTTCACTTGAGGAAGCCATCTTGATTATGACGTCACGCTCCAAAGTTTCCTCCCCGATCGCTGTAGAGTTTAGAGTGTGTTCAGAGTAGACTCTCTGCTGCACTTGATTCAATTTTGGAGCAAAAATCTTAAACCGAGTAAACAGAGTAGCCCAATCAAGTGCGACCCAGATTATATTGGTTTTTAAAGGGTTACATTACGTCACACCAGCTACGTCATTCACGTTGAGTTGTAAGTTTACACACTATAGTCAAACCAGAACGCGAGTGTTTAGTGGGTTTAAATACATGAAATCGGATTTTTTTATGTTTTGGATGGATGATATTTTGCAATAGCAATTAGATAAAAAGTGTATGGAATATTTGCCTCGACTGGAAACGGTGAGATTGATCCATTTTCAATGTTCTACGATTTACTCGGATAATTGTGGGTGGAGGACAGTGTAACTGAAAGTGAAATAAATCATAAAATGTTTCGTTCTACGTTAAAATTACAGATGTAGCTTTTGGTGACTTTTTGCATTTCTTTTCATCGGAAATTTATATAAAGTATTATTTCTTTGATGAATATGCTCTGTTGGTTGACAAAGAATAACCCGCTTGCGTCAAATTCAAGTATGTTGAAATGAAATGGAATCGGAACAGGCGGAAGGAAGTTGTTGTTAACCAGATAAATGGAATGTGAGGACAAACAACTCATTTGTTATTTAACTCTGTCAAACTAGAAAACACAAAGTTTGTATCGATGAAAATCTCTGGTAAGTAGACTTTATGCTGTGTCATTCTCTACAATGTTGTTATCTGTAACATAGGTTAACTATTGTAGATTTTAAAATGTACCACATACAACTTTAATATAGTCACAAAAGCTTAATTTATCAACAACACATTTTACAGTGAGAACACTGCTTTAAACTTTAGCCCAAAACCAGTTTTGCACTAATCCTTTTTCCATTATCGACCAGCAAGTATTATCTTGTTTTAAAAGAATATGATTGGCTGAATTATGGATGAGTGAGTGCATGGTGTGTGGAAGGTGAAAATTATGTGTTCATTCCAAAGTCAGATGTGAAGAGAAGAAGTTGTAATTGTTGTATACTTGTATATTTTATAATTAGATTTGGTGCTCTGGTCTTCTTTTGTATCTATTAAAATAAATAAAAACCCATGCTACAAATGGCGCCCAACGTGGGACCTGAAATGATGCAGCTTTAAAAGGCCAGAGTTACCCATCCACTATCCATTATTGTTGGATACTGTGAATCTAATTATTCTCCAGTGTCGCCTTGAAAAAAAAAAGAGACACCGTGATTTCAGTTTAAATAAATATTTGGGCCCAGCAGATAACCATTAGAAAGACAAACAGCAAATTATTACTCAAACATCAATTTTATTTTGATGTTTTGTTTTTGAGTTCAAACTGACTTCAGAGGGAATCACAAACACTGTTGGATTCAGCAAGGCAGTTTAGCTACATGGGATGATCACACTAAACGTGACTTATTTTAACCCTATTTTAACCTCAAGACTGTTCCTGTTGGGTGTGCGCGTGTGACTTATCCTAATTTGTGCTTGTGCTGAACTTATTAACTTTTATTCTGTGTGAAAACCTTAATTATAATAATTGTTGTTTAATTATTGAGGAATTTAAAAAAAAAATACAAGTGATAATTCAAATTCAATATTGAATGTGCATTTTGTTACTATTGTTTCCCTACCAGAGCAATATTTTTGCAAATAAGATAAATATGGTTTAAATTTGTTAGTGTGTGTATTTTGTAAGAGTGGGAATAGATGTGTTGTGATTATTTTAATTCTTTACATGAATTTTAACAGTTTGTTTATTGTTTAAAAGATTTTGCAACATATGAGTGAGCGAAGACTGGAAAAGTTTTTGTCTAAACAGTTAGTTTTAAATTCAGGTAATTTGACAAAACACTTTATCTTGATTTCCCTCAGAAAACATAAACATCTTTTCAGTGAGTTTGATATAGAATTTAGATGTAAAAGTGGCGCAGGTTCGCACAGCAGTTTAGTTTTACAGTAAGAAATATTCACAATTTTCCACCAAATTCTCATTTTCTTATCTGGCTTGGCACTTGTGATTTAACTAGAAAAACAGGTAAATTTATCAATTTGAAACATACAAATTCGGAAGTGGATGTGAGCAACTGCTTGAATTATATTTCAGAATTTCAGGCACTGTTCACTGCAAACAATTTACCATACACATTTTTGGAAATCCCTCCATATACTATTGTAGGTTGGAATCAATCACATGGCCATACAAACAGCAGGCTGTTTGAAGAGCAGGATAAAATATTAGCTCAGCGAATTGCACTGATTAATCAACAAATACGTCTCATTAATTGCAATAATTCTGTACGTGCTCCAAGATTTCGATTGGATCTATTGAGGACCCATAAGTCAACTAGAGGTCCTAGACCGGGTACCATAAATTTCAAATTGTATACAGACGGAATACATCCCTCAGTTTTATTGTCAAAGTATTGGCTCAAGAGCATTGTTGCCCATTGTATTTAGAGTGCCCATGATTGCTTGACTTATTGTCCTGGTCATTGGACGTTTGAGTTTGTGTTCGGTGGCCTTGACTCTCACGTGTTCATGTGCACCTTGCAAGTCTGTGCTCTTGAGTTAGTTTTTCCACATTGTTTTGCAAATTCTATTTTAACTTGTGTAAATAACTTTAATTTAAAGTATTTGTTACACTGTTCTATATAAAGCTGACATTATAAAGCTGAATTTGTTAACTGCCATCAACTGCCAAATGAACCAGTGTCTGTCTATGGTAGTAGACTTGAGTCACTTTTACAAACAGCAGTTGATCATGGCTATTTAGGAAAAGAGTCCAAAAATGATATGTTGAGGCATAAATTCTGGCAGTCTTTACATTCAGAGCAGTTGAAAGCTCAAACAAGACATAAATATGACAGTATTAACAATTTTTATAATCTTTTACGAGAAATCAGAATGGTTGAAAAACAAATCAACATTAACCCCTCTGAAACTGTTACACCCAGTAAGTCAAAACCTCTACATCATGCTCCAGTAGTTGCTCATGATGATTTACAAAACTTAGAAAAAAAATTACAAAAAAAAATTGATCAGGTCGGTAAGCAATTTGACTCTAAATTAGACTCCAAGTTTGACCAGATTCTTGCTAAGTTAGATTCCCATAATGCACCTTTGGGTAGCAATTACTCAAGACCATACTCAAGGTCAAGACCTCCCAGTTTAAGGGGTGGTTTCCGAGGAAATCAGCAAAGCTATAGGGGTTACAATAACCGGGGCCGGTATAATACATATAACCAATTTAATGACATATCAACAGCAGGTCAGCCAAATCCTGCAAACCAAAACAAACTGTCAAACTATACATCCCCACCCAGAGGTAGGGGAAGGGGTCCTTTAAACTTCTAGGGGTTTCTGTTCCACAAGGCCAGTCAGGAACCCATATTGACACTAAAGGTCATACTAATATTGATGTTGAAATGGTCGGTCCAAGTAACACTAGTGAAATCATAGTACAAAACCAAACAATTACTGTTTTGATAGACAGTGGATCACAGGTATCTACCATTTCACAATCTACTCTTGATTCTTTAAGGACAGACCTCTTATAAAAGATATTGAGAATTTGGGCTTGGACATTTCTGTTGCAAATGGTTCAAAACCTAAATATACTGGATCTGTTGAGTGCTCTCTTGAACTCCCATTTTTACCGGATTGTAAGTTGAATGTTCCAGTATTAGTTCTTCCAGATAATGAATTTAATTCATCTGTGCCTTTCATTGTTGGCTCTAATGTAATTAGAATTTACAAACAACTGTTTGCTGAGTGCAGTAGTGATTCTAATTTACCTCCTGAATGGAAAACAGCATTTGAGGGTGGAGCTTGTCAGTCATTTCCCATTAAATCTACCAACAAAAAGCCAATTGTAATACCACCATATAAGACTGTATTGGTTAAAGGCATTTGCAGAAAACTTGATGATTCCATTGTAGATGGTGTAACAGAAAACCTGAACAACAAGAATAACTATCTTGTATGTCCAAGAGTTGTACATGTAGGAAACAGATCTCAAGCTGGAGTTTCAGTTAAGGTATGTAACATATCTGCTAAACCAATCACAATCAAACCTAAATCAGAATTTTGTCAACTTTCAGAAGTTAAGGTTGTTGATGATTTAGTGTCCCATATTAAATCTAACACTGAATGTGATGCAGATAACCCATGCTTGCCTCTCGAAGAACTAGGAATCCAGATTGATTGTTCCTCACTTACTCCAGATCAGCTTTTGAGAGCAAGTCTTAGGCAAATGGCATCATGTCTTTTCTAAAACTTCAATGGACTTAGGAAACACAGACCTAGTTAAGCACAAAATAGTGTTGGATAATGAAAACCCCTTTAAACAACCATATAGAAGGATTCCATCTGGTCTTTATGAAGTAGTCCGTCAACATATAAACATATAAAAGAAATGTTGGATGCAGATGTTATCCGTGAATCTGACAGTCCCTATTCTTCCAATGTTGTATTAGTAGGGAAAAAGGATGGTTCACTGCGGTTTTGTATTGATTATAGGCTACTTAATCATAAAACCAGAAAAGATGCTTACATGTTACCCAGATTTGATGATACAATTGATACTCTTAGTGGTTCAAAATTCTTTTCAAAACTTGATTTACGTTCTGGATATTGGCAAGTGGAAATAGAAGAGTCAGATAAAGCTAAAACTGCTTTTTCAGTGGGGAATCTAGGATTTTTTGAATGCAATCGTTTAGGTTTTGGGTTGACAAATGCTCCTGCTACTTTCCAACGTTTGATGGAAAAATGCATGGGAGAAATGCATTTGCGTGACTGTCTGATCTTTCTCGACGATATTTTAGTGTTTTCTAAAACATTCCAGGAGCATGTTGATCGGTTGGAAGCTGTTTTTGAACGTTTAAGTCAACATAATCTCAAACTTAAGCCTTCCAAATGTGAGTTTTTCAAAACCTCAGTTACCTATTTAGGACATGTGGTATCTGCAAAAGGTGTTGAGACTGATCCTGAAAAGGTGTCAGCAGTCAAATCATGGCCAATTCCCACTATTGTAAAAGAACTGAGGCTATTCCTTGGTTTCATTGGCTATTACTGTCGCTTTATAAAAGACTTTTCCAAAATTGTCCAACCTCTTAATGCTCTTCTTCAAGGTCATGAAACAGGTCCAATGAAAACTAAGAAAAGGAAGGTGTGTCAAGTTCCTTGGACATGGGGTGATGTTCAGCAAAAGGCATTTCAACAGGTAAAACAAGCCTTAATGCAGCCACCAATTCTAGCCTATGCTAATTATGATATGCCATTTATCTTACGCACTGATGCAAGTGGGTACGGTTTGGGTGCAGTCCTGTATCCAAAACAAGATGGTATTGAAAAGGTTATAGCCTATGCGAGTCGTGGTCACCGTCCTAGTGAAAAGAATTATCCAGCACATAAGAGAGAATTTTTAGCCATGAAGTGGGCTATTTCTGACAAATTTACTGACTATTTGCAAGGTCACAAGTTTGAAGTTGTTACTGACAACAATCCTCTTACCTATGTTCTCATAAAAGCAAAACTTGATGCTACCAGCCAAAGATGGATTGCCGCTTTATCTTCCTTTGATTTCACTATTTCATACAAGTCTGGTAACTCAACACTGATGCTGACAGTCTTTCTTGTCATCCTTCCTTGTCTAATGAGGTGGTCACTGCAATTTGCAACTCGGCATCTACCTTTGTTCCTTTCTCAGAAACTTTAACATTTTCATGTCCTCATTCGGCGGGTGAGAACTTGAATGTTCAGGGTTTCCAAAATCTTGACTGGCGTGTGGAACAATCACAAGATCCTGTGTTGTCTATGGTAATTGAGTTGCTAAACAGTGGTTTTCATCCAAGAGGGAATGACTTGAGTATAGAACCCAAAGAAGTTCAAAAATACTTCAGACAGTGGAATAAGTTGAAGTTAGCAGATGGAATTTTATATCGAACTACTGTTCTTGATGATGAAAAGGTCAATCAGTTTTTAATCCCCACAACACACCGTGATGTTGCATTGGCAGGTATCCACAACAATGGAGGTCATCCTGTTAAGGACAAAAGTCTTTTGCTTGCAAGAAATCGTTTCTATTGGCCTGGTCTTGAACAAAATGCAACCCAAATGATTGAAAATTGTGATCGTTGTGTTTGTTTCAAGACACCTGTTAAACCAGCTGCATAGTTGGTACCAATTTTCACAACCAGACCTATGGAATTGGTCAGTATTGATTTCCTATCTCTGGAAAAGTCAAAAGGTGGCTATGAAGATGTTCTTGTCATAGTGGACCATTTCACTCGCTATGCACAAGCAGTTCCATGCCATAACCAAAAAGCCAGTACAACAGCTAAAGCACTGTATGACAATTTCTTTGTCCATTATGGATTTCCAGAAAAACTTCATAGTGATCAAGGTAGAAATTTTGTAGGCAAAACCATTGCTAAACTCTGTAAATTGACAGGTATAAAAAAATCTAAGACTACACCTTATCACCCAATGGGTAATGGTGCTGCAGAAAGATTTAACCAGACATTAATAAGAATGTTGGGAACCTTACCAGTTGAACAAAAGTCTGACTGGAAAAACTATGTTGCTGCTCTAGTGCATGCTTATAATGCTACCAAAAATGATGCAACTGGTTTCTCTCCACACTTCCTTATGTTTGGTTGGCATCCTCGGCTGTCAATAGATGCATTCCTTGGAATAAGTACTGATACCACTAGTGCTACAACTAATGCAACGTCCTATGCAAAATCTCTATCTGAACGAATGAAGTTTGCCTATGAGGTAGCATCCAATGAAGCCAATAAGTCCAAGAATAGAAATAAGCAGGCTTATGACCAGAAGGTTAAACATTCTAGTTTAGAAGTGGGTGATAGAGTCTTGGTCAGAAATGTTGGTCTAAAAGGGAAAAATAAACTTGCAGATACATGGGCAAGAGAACCTTATCTTGTAACTAAAGTACCTGATAATGATATTCCTGTGTACCATGTTAAGTTGGAAACGGGGAAAGGATCCACCCGTATCCTTCACAGAAACATGCTGTTGCCATTTAACAGTATCGCTTCAAGGGTAGAGTCTCACAATTCCAAGCAGGTTGACCCCAAAGTTTCTAAGAAGGTTAAATCCAAAGTTGTGAAGAGTACATCTTTTGATGTTCCTGATTCCGATGGTGAGGAAACTGATGTATCTCAACCCTGCATCATTCCACAATTACGGAAACATCCTAAACAAGGACGTTGCACTTCAAAATCACAAATAAAGAAACTTCTACTGATTCTGCTTCTGACACTGAATTGTATAGTACACATCAGTTGAATAACAGTAGTAACAGCAGTAGTAGTGTCAATCATGGGGCTCCTGATTTACCCATAGTGCACTCAGATGAGCGATCAGACTCACAGAGTCTTTCACATGATATAGAAAGTCCACTATCAAACAAAAGTGCTGAACCTATCCGTCGTTCCACACGAACAAGGCATGAACCAAATCGTTATGGTCAGTGGGTATTTGGTCAACAGATTAGTGAACAGGAAATATTTATTTAATAATAACACATGAATGTTAAGAGTGTGAAATATTATAATATTTCAGCTGTTGTTCACTATGGTAAGTTCAGTCTCTTGATAATTTTATTGAATTTTAAACAAGTTGTACATACACTTATTTGGTGCAATGGACTACAAAAACTGTAACTATAAAAATGATATTTTATCTTTGCTCTTAAATTTGCTTGTCATTGTTTTGTGTGGGACACTTTCTTAAGGACACCTCTTGCTGTCTTAATGAAGACAAATTCACATACAAAATAATGCAATTATTTTCATTATTTGGCCTGCCTTTGCTGATCCAAACTATTGGCATATGCCATGGTCATGTGACAAATATTTATAATTTGTTACTTGAAGGCTGATATTACTGTTTATGTTGGTACTCCTACTGCTACATTTCAGATATCAGTAGTGATGTATCCAAATGTAATTCTTTATTGTATATTATTGTACATACTGAATTTTTGTAAATGATAACTTAGTATTATGAAATGACAGGAGCCATTTCTTGTTTAAGGAGGGGGAATATGTAACATAGGTTAACTATTGTAGATTTTAAAATGTGCCACATACAACTTTAATATAGTCACAAAAGCTTAATTTATCAATAACGCATTTTACAGTGAGAACACTGCTTTAAACTTTAGCCAAAAACCAGTTTTGTACTAATCCTTTTTCCAATATTGACCAGCAAGTATTATCTTGTTTTAAAAGAATATGATTGGCTGAATTATGGATGAGTGAGTGCATGGTGTGTGGAAGGTGAAAATTATGTGTTCATTCCAAAGTCCAATGTGAAGAGAAGAAGTTGTAACTGTTGTATACTTGTATATTTTATAATTAGATTTGGTGCTCTGGTAGGTATTCCCTCCCTGAACTGTCCATGTAATTGTATTGTGTTGTATTGCATTTAAATTGACTATAATTAATAATGTATTTACATTATTTAAATATTACTTTATAATTGTCATACGTTTATTTCAGGTCTTCTTTTGTACCTATTAAAATAAATAAAAACCCATGCTACATATCCGACGCGTAGGAATTAACTATTGACGGTATATCACAGTCACGTGATCTTCTGCCGGATATCAACAAGTTTATACAGTCACCGCTTTATTAGGTCACTGTTTGGTTTATTTACAGGATACATGCCTATTTGTAGTGCTTAATTTGTTAATTTATATATACACATTTGTATTTTTTCTATATTATAAACACGCAGTTAAATACGCATTGTTCATCAAAAAATTAACATCGAGTTAACCCTAGTCTCGCTCATTTAAGGCTTCGGTGTACACAAAATCATTTAGTTAAAAAAATATAATATTATAGACAAACCTGCAGTTTGCTCGTAATAAGTTGTAATGATTGACAAAACAATACAATGTTAATACGTTTCAAGAAGGACAAATCAACTTAGTACAATGTGTAAAAAGTTTGAATATACATTATAATTGATAGCTAAAACACATTATATTAAGAAGTATATGCAATTAATTAAAATTAAATAATAACAAATCGGTACGTTTTGGTGCGTGATGGTGTAGTACATATAAGTGTGAAGGCTAATCATTTTAGAATTACATTTACATTGGGGCATTGTCAGTATCCATGTAATATGTATAAGGTCGTTAAGTTATATATAGTGTACCTTACAGAAATAAGTTTCATCTTTGAGTATATAAAAGTGCAAGGCCCGTTATTTAGGTTAAGTTAATTTTAAAATGCGAGATTAGCGGGTCAATAAAATAGTATAGTGCCCGGATCCAGCGGGCACTATTTTGTGTAGTGCCCGCTCAGCTCTACGTGTGTGTAACCGCAGTTCTGGAGGCGTTTCGTGAATATTTACGATTGTTCTACGATCGTAATTTACGTATTGAGAGTTATGTAGTTGTTTACTTAATTCATTAAGTATTCATTAATTCCGTTTATATCATATTTCTTTGTTTTCTTTGTTTAGCGGTATTCAATAACTGTGATATCACTGGTGGGAGGAGCCTAACCGTGCATTAAGTAGCGTGCGTATAAATTAAAACTATATTTCAATATACCGCACGGTAAATATGGTATAAAACACTTGTAGCATACTCTTACCTGAATAACTAACATGTTGAGGTAAAAGTATGCTACAACTATTACTTCATCAACGAAAGTTTCATAAATGCACCACAAATATGCGACTATATAAATTATGGTGGTTGTTTACCAAAAATATCGTGACGCAGTCTCACTTTTTGAATTGACGTCATTGTCGCGCGCTGTTCGAAATAAACATGTTGAGGAAATGGGTTAAAACAAGGACGTGTACTAAATATTCTTGAAAATTGATGACATTTACTCATTTACAACAACCAAAAGAGAATTCAAGAGAATGATTCACCGTTGTAATTTCACAAAGCAAGCTCAGCTGTCAGAATGCCGTTTGTCTTTGAAAAAAAGCTGTATATTTCAGCACGAAATAAATAAATGTTTGGCGAATTGTATTATAATGCTTGTGTTATATTATCACCTTATCAGGAAACTTCTATAGTGAAACTGTGTGGTATACTATGAAATAGCACAGACCACCGAGGGCCCCTCGCAATATATAGTGACCTCCCAGTCAGCCCGCAAACGTTGAACGAACCTTATCCTCCGGCTTTGGTCCGCTCAACGCTTTTGGGCTGACTGGTCGGTCACTATATAAAACGAGGAGGCCCTCAGTGGTCTGTACTATTTCTTAAATGATATTCTTGTGTCTTTGCTTCGTTGCTCGCCATTCCACAATACGCACCGATGTATGTTGTCACTTGTAATTGTACATACATGCAGTCTTCACGAATACTTTTTAAAAGCAGTGGACCGTCGGTCCACCAAACCAGCAAAATCGACTGGACCGTACAACAATTTAGTGGACAACAATTTGTTTGTAGATTTTCATTCATTCTTGCGTATATATATATCAATGATTTTATTTAAAAAATAAAATGAAAGCAATTATGGTTTTCAGACTTTTATTCTACCATGAATAATGTATTTATTACATTCACTCTCAATAAAAATACGGCGAAATATCAATACAAGATCGCCAGTTAAATCAAATACCAGGTGTATATTTCGTTTTAGCCTATTTGCGTTCAGTACTGGTCCAAATGGCCGAGCTGGTACCTTGGCCGAAATTTACTCGAATGCACATATCAAATTAGGATTGCAGAACATGTACTCCCTACTCTTAAAGAGTTGTGGTCCCAGTAATTGTTACCAAAGCACCCCTCCCCACCCACTCCTTAAACAATAAATGCTGTGTCCAAAAATTCTTTTAAAAAATTCCATTGTTGAGTAATAAAACATTTTTACTTCACTGACTTAACTTTTGTTAACTTTCGTGAAAATGTGGCAGCATAAGTTTTGGGGTGTAATCAGTGAATAGTTATACTTTTGTAAAGCTAGTTTATTAGAAAGCACACTTAGTTGTTGCCGTTTGGCTACTTTATGGTGGTGGGCTCTGAATGATAAGTCAAATATATATATATATAATATATATTTAATCATGCTATACAAATAGCTGAAAACCGAATCTTACAAAATGCATTTCCGACAGATATGGTGAGCAAATATAATAAATTCATTTATTCCATAAAATACAAATATCAAATTATATAATAAAATAAATATCAGATCAACAACAGTTAATTATAAAAAGTAAACATAGAAATATAAGAAAAGTGTTATATTTACCTGAATGATAAGTCAAATATATATATATAATATATATTTAATAATGCTATACAAATAGCTGAAAACCGAATGAGACAAAATGAGCCCATTTGTCACCTCCGTGTCGAACCGACACATTTCATTGGATAATATATTTGGATCAGCTATTGGATTGGTAAATATAAAATAAATGCAAGTGAAAACTGGTTATAGTGCTCGGTTAATTTGTGACCACGGGGAATTGTGAACATTGATTTCTGCTCTAGATAATCACGATTTACTAACAAAGAAAATTTAAACTGCTATCACTACTAGAAATCTACACGCAAATTACAACTAATTGTGGTCAAAACTATTTGAATAAATGCATTAACCTATTTTATATTGACATCTATTTACAAAATAGTAATATTATAATAAGTTTAATATAAAGAAATGTATATCCTGTGACACATTTCCCTCCTCCATTTAATGTCGTCCTTGACATTTCCTATATGGTATAAAAATCAAATGTATTCAATCCAATTTTCTTAAAATACAGTTGTGCTTAACGACGAAACACTAAGCCTATTAATATATACACAATAATAACACTCAGCGCGTTTAGTGATCATATTTACTGCTAAACATTTATACGGATTTCATTAGCCACAGAATTTAATTTGGGCAATGAAGAAAAACAAATATAACGCTAAGCTTATATATTCTAAGCATTTTAAATAACTCTCACAACCACCAACACATATGACTTTCCGTACTTCACTCTCTCCACTTATCAAGTTTAAGTACAATATGAATAATGTTTAGATATTATTCAATATTGGTACTATCTATCTATCTATATATAACTTTTACTGACTAAATATATATCAGTACATGTCATGCAAAAACATATTTCTCAACAATGATAAAGGAACATAATCAACGTTAAAACTGAATATAGCAGTTATGTATGCCATATTTTAATAAATGCCTGTGTAACAAATTCACCGGAAACCTGTGGCTGGCGGATTTCATATTCAACTTGACCTTCTGGGCAGCACACTAACTTCACTGGCTGCTCTTATGTAATAAATGTCTATCTAACGAATTGACCGGAAACCTGCCACGCTGGCGGTTTTCGTACGCGACTAGACCGTCTTGGTAGTACACCAATTTCACCAGCTGATCTTTTGTGTGGAGGTCTGTATATCTGAACTTCCGAATCAGAATCAGAATCTGATGATGTCAGACTGACACTCGTGTCGACGTGTACGTGTACATCTTCCGGATCTTCGGACTCTGAGGAGATGTCCACTGGAAGCGGTAGGTGCTTTACTGGCAACAAGTTATTCCGGTCTAGCGTTTTGCATGTACCGGAACTATCTTCCCTTTGAACTCTAAAGACTGGTATACGGGGAACAGGTTGCTCCAGTATCCGATAAACCTGCTCGCTCCAAACATCTGAGAGCTTATGTTTACCTTTCAATCCCAGGTTTTTGATAAGGACTCTGTCACCTGGAATTAGTTTTGTTTTTTCATGCACTCGGCGATCGTAGTAGGACTTAGCCTTTTCGCCACCTCGCATTGCAACCTTGTTGGCCACTTTATATGCTTCCTGGAGGTCTGGCTCTAGTTGCCTCATATAATCGGAGGGACAAGAGCCACTAATAGTTTGTCCCTTAAGACCTAACACCGCATCTATAGCTAAACGCGGCGTACGGCCGAACATAAGTCTGTACGGGGGAAAGCTAATGGACTCGTGAATAGTGCAGTTATATGCATGCACTAAGGAATGTATGGCCGATTTCCAATCACTCTTCCTTTCATTGGGCAGTGTACCGAGCATTTGCAGTAGTGTTTGGTTGAAACGCTCACACTGGCCATTCCCTTGCGGGTGGTAAGGCGTTGTGTGCGTTCGTCGGATGCCTGCTATTTTGCATAGTCTCTTGATGACTTTTGACAAGAAGTTTTGGCCACGATCACTATGTAGGTTTTCTGGGAACCCATAGTGAACGAAATAGTGATCAAACAGTACGCGCGCCGTTGTACGGGCGGTTTGGTTCTTTGTCGGAATGGCTTGCGCAAAGCGCGAAAAATGGTCCGTGATAACCAGAATGTTTTCAAATCCTCCCTTTGACATTTCCAATGAAAGATAGTAAATACAAATCAATTCCATTGGGGAAGAGGAGTCGATGTTCAACAAACCTGTAGTCGCTGTGGTAAGTTTTACGCCGTATGCACAGGTGACACTCCTTTACCCACTGTGTAACATCTTTGACCATTCCGGGCCAGTAAAATCGATCTCGAAAGAGACTCAGTGTTCGATCCCGACCTTGATGACCAAGGTCATCATGTAGGGCTTTGAACATTGTAAATTGCGCTGACTTTGGCAACACAAGTTGGTTCAACAGATCAACTTTAACTACACCAGTATGATACAGAATACCATCTTCGAGTTTCAGTTTGTTAAATACCTTCAGAAATGTCTGAATCTCAGGATCCAAAGATCGTTTCTGAGATGGGTCAGGCAGAGAACCCAGGGCCACAAAATGTCTTACCTTAGATAAAATCGGGTCAGATTATTGACCAGTGACCCAGTCTACGGTCTTTATGACTGCAGTTGGGTAATTATCATTACCAGAGGTATCGTATGTAACTTCTGGTTGGATATCAGTGTGAACCGCCAAAACGGCCCGCACAACGTCCTGTTTTACGGAACGATGTTCGGCTGCGTGTTCACCTGTATTCAGTCGTGATAGGGCGTCGGCCTCGATGTTTAGTTTGCCGGACCTATAATGTATTTTGAAATTGTAGTTTGCAAGCGCGGCCACCCATCTATGTCCGCAAGCGTCGAGCTTTGCTGAGCTCAAAACGTAGGTGAGAGGGTTATTGTCAGTGAAGACATCGAACGGGACACCATACAAGTAATCATGGAATTTCTCAGTGACTGCCCATTTAAGAGCTAGAAATTCCAGTTTACTTGCATGGTAATTCCGCTCGGATGTCTTCAGACTGCGGCTCGCGAATGCGACAACCCTATCAACTCCGTCCTGGTTTTGGTACAAAACTGCACCAAGCCCAGCGGCGGAGGCATCAGTATGCAACTTGAATGGCTTAGTGTAGTCAGCATAAGCTAACACAAGAGTCGTGCTCAACTTATCAACGAGTAAATCAAATGCAAGCTGCTGTGGTTCACCCCACAGGAACGTGGTATTGACCCGTTTCTTGGACTTCGATCCAGAACTGTTATTGTTACTGCCAACCAGAAGATCGTTCAAAGGGCGGGCAAGTTGGGCAAAATGTTCAATGAACTTCCGGTAATAACCTGCGAAGCCCAGGAAGCTACGAATTTCTTTGACCGATTTTGGGGCAGGCCACTTTTTAATGACTTCCGTTTTGGCAGGGTCAGTTTTGATACCGTCTTTGGACACTATGTGGCCAAGATAAGAGACCTCTGCTAACAAAAACTCACATTTAGAAGCTTTCAGCTTCAGGTTATGAGCCTCTAACCTTTGAAAAACAGCTTCCAATCGTTCAAGGTGCTGCTCGAACGTGGAAGAATACAGAATTATGTCATCTAAATAGATTAGGCACTCCTTGAGGTTCAGGTCGCCCATGCAACGCTCCATCAACCTTTGAAAGGTTGCTGGGGCGTTACAAAGACCAAACGGCAAACGGTTGCACTCGTAGAACCCCAAGGTGCCCACCTGGAATGCAGTTTTCTCCTTGTCACTATCGGCCATCTCCACCTGCTAATATCCGGACTTTAAGTCAAGTTTGCTGAAGTGTTTTGAGCCAGAAAGCAGGTGGAGAGTGTCGCCTATGCGAGGTATCGGGTAAGCATCTCTGTGCGTTCTCGAATTCAACTTACGGTAATCGATACAAAAACGTATCGATCCGTTCTTTTTACGCACAATCACCACATTAGACGCAAATGGACTTTGAGATGGCATAATGACACCCATTGACAACATTTCATTTAAGTGTTCACGCACTTCATCAATAAGACCCGGTAGAACACGACGATATGGCTCTTTGAAAGGCTCCGCGTTATCTAGTTTTATCTCGTGTTTTACCAAATCAGTATTACCGATATCAAGTGGGCCTTGCGAAAACACATTTCGCCACTTCCAAAAGAAGTTTTCTAAAATGAGCCTTTTATCAGTGTCTAAATGATCAAGATTTACTTTTATATTTTTGAGAAAATCTTCCTTCAAATGACTTTTGTCATCTGAAGGACACTTCTTATCAGTGACTTTAGAGTTTTCAGGAGTCCAAGATCTCAACACTGTTACGTCATGCAATTCACATACAACTGAGTTTGGAGGTATAGTTATTGTTTTCGCAGACATGTTAAATATGCGAACAGGGACTCTTACAGTCTTACCAGGGCTATTTAGTCTGACTACTCTAGGGCATACTCCAATTCTAGTCGATGCCAGAGGCGACTGTTCAGTTACAGCACTATTACATTCAGATGTCTTTCTCATGAAACACGAAAGTGTAATAGTTTCAAAATGTTGGACAATAACCGGATTTCCGGTAGTTTTAACCGTATCAACTAGTTCTTGAGTGGATACAGCCATTAGAGCTGCTTTCCACTCTTCAGAGAAATTAGATTTATCAACACCACTCATAAATCTAATAAAATTTGTCCCGATTATGACGGGAACGTCAAAATTGTAGTCTGTATTAAATACTACAAGAACAGGAACAGGAAACGACTCATTGGTCATTTTTGGCACCCTTATACAAGCTTCAATGTAACCCATATAAGGAATTTCCTTGTCATCTGCCCGTTTAATAGAAAGATTTAACTCTTCCAGGGTATGTAACATAGGCCTAGGTTCCATTTTTTCATAAAACGCTTGACTGACTGTGGTGATCATTGCTCCACTGTCAATAAGAGCCGTCGTTTGAACCCAGTTAAACTCAATTTCTGACTCATTTGAATACCCAACTAACCTCTCAAATAACGACGCTGTTCCTATTGGGCCTTTTCTATTGTTGTCACCCATTTGGCCCTTAATGGTGACATTTTCTAGTTTAAAGGTTTCGTGTCACTAGAACCGGATTTTGAAGCATTGTTAGCATGTGTATTTTCCAACGATTTATCTTCAGTTCTGGTACTTTCGTAAAAGCCTCTACCGCGGTTTCGATAACCACTTCGACCTCTCGACCTCAGTCGTAATCCACCTCTTTGTAGTCTTGTATCTACTGAGTCATACTGTGAGTGCTGTGTATTCTGGACTTCGTCAAGTTTTCTTTCTAAGTCATCTAGCCGTTTCATTACTTTCATCATAATTTCTGACTCGGGCGTTTCTGGCAAATTGGCTGCTGTCTGATTCAGCTTAACGGATCTATTCTTGTTAGGAGCTCGTTCCTTTTCTAACTTCAGTTCGTACTCTTGTGCTCTAATTTTATTCCGGAGCTCTTCATAGGTCATGTCACTCTCAAAGTATGTCATTTCTCAACTCGTCATTTCTGAGTCCTCTCCACAATCTATTCTTCAGCTTCTTATTTCTCTCTGCTTCTGTCATACGTGTTCTCCTTCCTATCTGCAGCAACATGTCTTCCAATCGTAAACCCCATTCTACTATTCACTCTTCCGTTTTCTGTTCTGCTAATAGGAATGCAGTCTTCACTGGCTACGTTACCAAAATTGTGTTCTAAACTCATCATGATATCATCAACTTTGGCGTGTGTTCCTAAGCGTAGCATACATTTTCTAGCCTGATCTCTAAGAGCTTTTCTTAAAGATTGCTTCAGTATGTGTTCCGAATATATTTGGCTGACACTTTCGAACTCAAGTTTGAACTCTTCGAATGAAGCTTCGTTTTTCGGCACCGGTTCTTTTCCTGAAAATGGTGTCAGATTCACTTTCTCGTTTAATTCAACCACATTACCTTTGTTGTCTGTACTCAGATTCGTTATCGCATCCTGCCCCTCTTCGAAATATCCAGCTTCCAGTCTGGCCTTCTGTATTTCAAGCTGTAGAATCTTACTATCTATCTTGTCTCTTTCTTTCCATCGACGTGAGGGTCGCGAGGGACTCGCTATATCCTTCAATTCTTGTTCCCGCTTCTCTAGTCGTGAATAACGGTCCTCTAACTTCTGTTCTCTTCTTTCTATATCATTCAGTCGGTCGTCTAGCTTCTGTTGTAATTTCATCAACTGTTCTTCATGTCTCTTTAGCTGTATATCCCTCGTATCTATTTCTTCTAAACTCGTAAGCTCATTTTCCTTCAACCCAAGTTGTAGCAAAGAAATTGTGTTCTCGCTGTTATGAAGTAACTTGTTTAATTTGTTCACCTCTTCCGTTCTACGTTGTAGATTCCATTCCAGTCTTTCACTTCAGTCTTCATTTCCTCTTTCTCCTTGCTGCGGATTACTGCATCTGTGTGCGACTTGAACTTTGGAAATGCACTATTACAGGAGTATCTGGTCTTAGTTCTCTTTCTGCTAAGTACTCATTTTCATCTTGTAGCTGATCGAGTTTCTCTTGTAGTTTATTAGTTTCAGCTGAAATATCAACTTTTTCATGTTCTCTTTCTGATCTGACATTGTCGGTTTCACCGTCTGCTATTCTGGAAGACAGTGTTCTTCTTAATTGCAGCAACTCTTTTCTCGTCTGTTGGAACAGAGCTAATTCTTCTTCTGCCTTTCTTTGCTGTTCTAATTTCTGGATCCTGCGACGTAGCCTATCTTCTTCTGATGTATGTGTGCTCGAAACCTTTGTTGAATCTCGAAGGTTGTACTGTGTTCCACCTTCCGCCATGTTATAACTACACACAATTATTTTATTTATATAAAAAAAATGTCCAAATATAATAATGCTAGTAACTATTTATGGTAATGCAATTAAGCATTAACTTCTTATCGCAACACATGTAATAACACACAATCAAATCTGTCATACCAATCATTCACATCACTCAAACAATGTATTAACCATAATAAAATATTTGATTTACAATGAAATTAAAACATTTTTAAGTGTAAGTTTAATTATAATCGCTCAAAATTATTTGACCTTAAATAATAGTATCCCTTTAATACCATTTCATTTAGGCTAATAACTTCTCTTTAACATAAAAGGTCCAGTAATTTCTATCTGAATAGTCGCCCTTTACCATGAAGACGACAATAAGCAATTCAGATCATAATTACTTCCCTTAGTTACAACTCAGTAATGCATGTAATTACTTCCCTTGTCAAGTGAACGGACTAATGCAATTGGATAGTTACCTCACGTAAGACTAAACTTTTTTTGTTATTTGCCCGTAGCACAAGTAATTACTTCCCCTCTTTATTCCACGGACACATTTAAGTGCCTATTTACAACTGCTTGTTAAAATACTTGGCATTATAATTAATGGATAGCAATCAAATAATAAGCATTAAATAGTTACAAGCATTTATGAACAATCAATTTCGAAATTATTGGTTCACACGCGTATCGAATCTAATCCGCAAAGCTCACAATCAATGCGTTATCGCCAAGTATTAAACTACTCTACCAAGACAGAGACTTAACTGCACAGCAGTTAATTAAAGCTACATCAAAGTTTATTGATAACGGTAATCTACATTAATAGTGCAGTTAATGCTGACAGTGTTCTATGCTACAATTCAGTCTAAAACATAATCAAAACAATCATACTTTTACTACTACGTACTGTGTACTGGTCAGTGCTAACTACAAATACCGGTTTATGTTAGTAAACAAACTAAGCATGCAATGCACGAGGATAACAGACTGTTATAACGTAAACGTAAATGTGTATTAGAAGATTATGTATTGAGCTGGCTAATGACTCACGTTTAAATATTGGGTCAAAAATACAAAACTATATGGTTGGGTCAACTAAAAAAATATAGAATTTGAATTAGAGAAATTGATTTCACTTTTCAATAAATGAAATTAATTCATATACATAATGAATAAAAAATGCATGAACATTAAAATATAATAAATAGAAAAGAATATCTCACCAATCTGTCGAACTTGAAATTAAAAATCAAGTTAATGAAAGAAACATCCAAAATGTCACTTTTAAAGTTCAATAATTATAGTTCAGCACGATCCATGGCGAATCCTCCCTGGTATCGGCAGAATGTAGACTTCTGTCCGTTCGAGTATTTGTGCACAATGAAACGTTTTTCCCCGGGGTAACGAAGCACGCATGGGCGTAATCCTAGGAACCGAGATTGTTCGTGCGTTTCCAGCTAGAACTCCCACTCCCTGGATACGTCTGGTGTCAGGATATTGTGCTTGGAGTCGAATACGGCCTGCTGTAACAAGCCGTACACCATGCCACGATCTGAACCGTGTACCGATCCGTAGTCAGATAGTGTACTGAGACGTGTATAAAGGCGTGTCAGTAGGTCGTGTCCACGACGCTTTTTAAGGTTTGTAGCCTTGTTTGCTGTTATATACAGGCTGCATATCAGTCACAAAGACGTGTGCCAATCTGTCTGTGTATTGAACGTCTTTACAAAACGTTGGGCGCCATTTGTCACAGGGTGAGAAAATTGTGCGGCTAGTCCGGGACTCGAACCCGGGACCCCTCGCTATCAGGGCGAGTGCTCTCCCGACTGAGCTAACCGGGCCGCCACACAACTTCTCCCCTTTAAGTGACCAAGTTCATGCCGTGACACATCGAACAAACGACGTCGGAGTCGTAGGAGCAAATGTCAAGCGACAAACCATGTTCGCTATTCTGACATGTGCGATGCAATGTTCTATGGTTATGCAAGACACTTTCAATTCTGACATAAGAAGTAAAAAAAAAACTGGCCAATAAATCAATACTCTTAATTATATTAATAGTTATTTTCTCAGAATGAGGTTCTTTTTTCCCATTGAATGATTATTATTTATATCTTATAATGTTATGATTGTTTATTGATATTGTCCTATTGGGTGCATTTTCCCTTTTAACCGAAGCTGTTGAGGAAACTAAATAAGTTTCAGTTCAATGTCACCTCACAATATCGTTATCAGCTGACTGATAGCCATTGTTGAAACGTATGATAGGTGTGGCATGTTCGCACATTCCGCTATTTGACATTTTCCATCACATCAACTACATCTATGTGGGTCAAAGGTCAAGATCAAAGTGACCAACATATTAAAAAAAAACTTGGCCTAGGTTCTTAAAACGTGGTAGGAAGGTTGGTCATGGCATGACTGGTGGCGTATCCCTATTGACTGTGGGGACCTTAGGGTCAAGATGAAGATCAAACCAACCAAAATTTAATTTAAACAATGGCCAATTATTTTAAACACTTGAAACGCAATATAAATATGCCACCATTAGGCCTGGTCTATTTAGATTTCGTAGGAGGATTGGTCATTACTTGCAGAGGATCCTAATTGATTATCGGGTCATTGGGTCAAACGTTAAAGTCAAAGTGAGCGAATGATGTAAACACTTACTAATATAATCAAAACCTTGTCCGCACAATAACTGTAGAATTATTATACCTAGGTTCACTAAGCTTGGAAGGTAGGTTAGTCTTTACTAGAGAAGTAGTTCGATTAATCGTCGAGTCCTTAGGTCAAATATCAATGTCAAACTGATTAATAGTCTTGTCCGTGCAATAACTATCTAAAACGTTTACGTTGGTTCACAAAAATTGGTAGGTAGGTTTGCTATGACTACAAAAAGAATCATATTGATTAATGGGTTAGAGGGCCAA
Source organism: Congeria kusceri (assembly GCA_027627225.1). Taxonomy (NCBI): domain Eukaryota; kingdom Metazoa; phylum Mollusca; class Bivalvia; order Myida; family Dreissenidae; genus Congeria; species Congeria kusceri. Next base: position 154,863 of record JAPFQT010000150.1, read on the forward strand.
AGGCAAATGAAACTTTCCAAAAGTTAAACAATCTTTTTTCATTGAATCTAAATGTGGTCATATATATAACTGAGCGTTCATTCGAATGAAAATACTGATAGTTATTAACAAGACATGAAATTTTTTAAAACAGCTGTATACATACATGGTATACATACATGTACATATAAACAGAAAGATTTATAAACAATTTTTTATTCGAATAATGGCATCTTTTTAGTAGTACATTATTTATGTATGTGTTGTATAAATGATATTGAAAACAGTAAAAGCAAAGTTAAGCTGACCTGAACGTGTGTATTTACGAAAATGAAGATGTTCAAAATACCTGTCAATACCACTTTCAAATAAAATAAAGTGCCCCAGATTTATTTTAAGATTAGGATGACGATTTATAGGGACTATGTCAACGAACAATTGTTTCAAATTGCACTATAAATGATGTTGGATGCTATAAATGCGCTTTACTAAAACATGTAAATTAAATAAATAATAAATAACATAATACATATTAAAATATTTGATAAAAATAAATTAGCAAACAATGTTTGAAAAATTAAAACCTTAAACGAACTCCCGACGTAAGAGACAGAAGAAGCAAATGACAATATACATCGCTTCAAATTGCGCTATTCTTGTCTGTACGGACACGCGTGTAAACTATAGCTATACAAAAGGCTCACAATTCTGACATAAAATGTCAACATGAAAAGGACCAAACAAACACAACCCATATTATAAATTGATTTTTACCTCAGAATGCGAAAACATTGTTCTCATTATATGTATATATGTACATTATATATGCCATTATTAAGGTCTTATTTTCATTTTTTTTAAGGAAATTACGTACGCTTCAGTTACTTCGCCGAAATGGTCCATTTCAATAAATTACGTAAACTTCAGACTAGAGATTATGGAACGCCATGACTGTCTTATATCGTCATTGTTCATTGTCTAATCTATTACAGTCTTCTTATATCGAAAAGGCATGCCGAGTAATCTCAGGTAAATACGTATATAAATAAAGTAATTATGTTATATATATCTGTGTACGTAGTTCGCTGTGTCAGATCGTGTCAAGTCATTTTACAACGTCAATTGTGAAACAAAGTTATGTGTGAAATGCGTATTCATTTCGGAAACAATTTTATGATATTAAAATACTGCCCCATATCAGGTATATTCTGCAAGGACGAACCCCACGGCATTGTCTTAACTATACATGTAAGACAAAAACAACATTACTCCTGAATAAAACATACGCCATAAACAACTGCATCCGTATTTAATGAGTGTTATACATGTATTTACTAAGTGTTTTCTGGGTTGGAATGGAAATGTCCCTTTAAACGAATTCGTATAGTACTTGACGAAATAGTTGTCAACACCTGGTCTCCAGTGTAGTAATTATTTTTGTCATAATTCAAGACAATGGAGCCATTGTTGAACTGTCCACAAACAACAACCTCTCCTCCTTACTTATCACATATATAACTTAATTAGGCAACTTCAGTTGGATCGTTATATATATTTATGCATATGCATCAATAATCCCATTAGAAGATAGTTTATCAACCAGAGGTTTTAGGAAACGGTTAAAAGATATGTAAGTTTCATAATATGTAACTAAAAAATCGAGTACATAATATAATTTGAAACACATACATTCAATCATGACACGGCTTGATGCACGTTTTTGCTTCATACATATTATCATTTTGCCCTTTACTAACTTAAGTAACCATTACTACAGTGGTACGTTATGGAATTGATCATTATAATTTTTAGCGAAGGCTAAACGGTGACAATTAAACAATCAGTGCAAACCTCATAACTGATTATGTTAATACAGTCGTTCAACAATAATTGATAACGAACGGTGTTTTTTGTTAGCAATATAAATCAATTAAGAACAATTACATTTTAACACGCATCTTCTAGTTTAATCATCTTGAATTGCTTGCGAAAACACATGTGCGTTTGAAAATCGTTGAAAGTGTTAACTACTATTTACATCATACATCATAACACGTATTTAGAAAATGTGAATTTCGGAGAACTGAAAGCACATTCACTTTCAAATCGTACTTTTATCATTAATATTCTTCCTGATTTAAAATATTAACATTATTGAACGACAACTTGTATCGAATTGCATGCATTAAATATAGGAATAATGAAATTCCAGAGACATCATCAGGAGAGAAACCCTTAAAACCATCCAGCTTCAACAAATGGAGAAACCTGGATTTTGCGTAGCCAATGAATATACTGCACTGTACCAGCAGAGTAGACTGATGTACTGTAAACACGCTACCATAATATTGCCTAGAGTCAACAATTTTGCGGTTTAAATTGCTTAATAAATCACGGCCCATTTTTATCGCAATCCAACATGGCGCAAGAATAGTTATTACTAACACCGACTACTACGCATTATAGAGAAAATAGTACTGATATACAACTAAAAACATCGTGTTGAAAATCCCTTCAAAATAATTCAAATGTAAAGAGTTATCAATTACATTGAAATACAAAGCAAAGTTGCTTGTTTTCGGTGTAATAATGCGTTATATCATCACCGGAAGGGGATACATTTAATATGTTCAGTTCCTTCTTCCCTGAATCGTTTGTGTTATTTATTTGTGTTCATTTGTTTCCTTATATCCTTCACTTTACATCGATCGCGTTGTTTAACACACAATGCGAATTTTTACATTTTATGCGTTTTTGAATAATAAATGCTATGTAAACTATTTATGCACGTTTACACAACAACCCACACTGTATTAACAATAGGCGACCATATGAATGTATTTCGATTCGTCTCCGTTTCGAGAACGATTTTAACCCTCAAAATGGCCAGGCTGCGCTCTGCAAAGCAAACATTATAGAATAACCACATCTGCAGCAGTAGCATCAGCTGCAGAAACAATAACAACTACACATGTTGTGTGATACAATGTTTTAATAAGTATTAATAAATGTGTGCAGAGCTTATGGATGAGTCGAGTTATTTTATCTGCGGTTTTAGAAAACAAGCATCAAACCAAGCATCTATTTTCAACCTGAGCAAATAAATATTCCAAAGGATATATGTGACCTGTGCTGCAAAAATGGGTCCTATGGATGAAAATCACATTTTCAGTTTTCACATTTTTATTCAGTATACTCTGCAAGAAATAAAACACTGAAACAATTATGCTTCTATCATGTTTATTTTTTTAGATATTGCCAGAAACGTAATACCACCGTTTAACACAAAATGTCATATCTTGTGCAAAAATAAGAACAAAAAAGTACACTTTATATTACTTATATTAATATACAAACAATACCCAATGACAACACTATGATCAAAGGCTATACTACAGTTGTATAAAATAAATAGTTATTTTTCCTTCTGTCCTCACATTGTTACAAAAAATGTTTCAAAACACAGTTTCCATGGTAACAAAATTAGAAAATTAGTTATTTAGATTAAAATCTGAATGCACATTCCCAATTTCAATTATTTTACCAATGAACACATCGCATTTGCATATTAATATCTTATTTAGAAGCTTATAAAAGTACATTGGTTGTGATAATTGCACTGGCATGAACTATCTTTACACACCTGTGGAATCAATTTACATGTATGTAGGTTTAATAATAATAAACTGTGTTACTTATATGATATCCAAAATATTTGTTTTTATCGGCCAAAATACTTCTTTTTAATATTTACTCTACAGCTGATGCATAACAGATTCATTTCATCGAATGCACACATTGTTGAATACAGTAACGATCTCCATATCAACAGCATTTTAGATGCTAATGGAGCAGTATAACAAACAAACATACAATAATGATTTAAGTAATGCATGCCACATGTGTTTATAAAAGCAACCTTTATAGTTTTAGCACGCTCACTAGTATTATTTAATTGAATATCAAACACATGAACAAAATTAACAATATAAGTATGTGTTACTTACATCCTTAAACGGAAGGTTAAACAATCAAACCAACAGTTACTAGTATCATTTATTCAAACTTGACAACACTAGAACAATTACCCATAACATAATACTTAAACATTTTAGATTGTAAAACAAAAAGGTCAATCATTCTTCATCGTTTCAAATAACAATTAAAACTTATCAAATTTTAGAATACTTAGGTTTTGTCCACATGAAAACAAGATGCATGTAATAGAGTATTATTAGATACTGGTACATGTACTGGGCCAGTATTCAAAAATTTCCTAAGGAAAATCTTAACTAGTACTTATGTGTTATACATGTGTTAATTATTTATGATTACAAAATCGTAACATACTAAACACCCTCGCAATTTTTACTAGTTTAAAGCATTAAAATATAAAAATACTTCATAGACTTAAAGAATTTCGTGATTAAAAAAAACTTAGGGTTTCCCTATAGAGCTTTGTGAATAGAACCCTGGTCAAATTAACACGAATTTAGAGCTTTTGTTCAGATTAACAGTTATGGAAAAACGCATTCCTTTTGTCCAATTATGATCAAACATTACTGAATGTGTACACATTAAAACAAACATTCAACACGTTCATTTTTGTATTTGATGATCCCATTTAGGAACTAGAGGTAATTGGCAGGTTAACAACAGTTGTACTACAAAACTGTCAGATTTCAATATGGAGATACCACTGCCTTTCTGAAGACAAACGTTAAAACCTGGTCCGAATATTTGGTTCGCTATTGCATCAGTCTGAAGGTTGACACCTGGCCTCCCCACATTTTACTTTTACCTCGGGACCATCAGTAAGCTTTCAACACGAGGCGCATCTACATTGAGGAAACCCGATGTTGCATATTATGGTCATACCGTCACGACTTCATGACTGTTGTGTCTGTGTCCTGTATAAATAGTACAGTACAAGTACCGGTATTCTTTTGTAAACAATAATCCCTCATATTTTTTGGTAATTATAGGTCATAAATTTAAACTTAATAGAATATAATGCCATTCATTAACTATCAAGTCCTTAATATATGTGTTTTTTAATTAAAATGTACATATAGTAGGGATTTCGTATGGCATTCATCATCAGATTAATCTCTGAAGCTCGGTATGGTTTCTGTAATTGGGTGACATGATTATCAAATAGCATGTGGAATAATACTCGGTTCATAGTTTATGACACCGGCATGGTTACAGCATCCATATGTCGCTATTTGTTTTCCCACAGCCAACATTGCCAGTAACTTGATAACTTGGTGTGGCTTGCCGGCATCAAGGAGTATTCGATCCCATAGTGTATTCCTTCAAAATATAAATTTAAGATAGCATTTTTAAGATAGAGTATCCAACAAATTAAGATATTCTGTACGAGTATATTAACACAGCTATACAGCCGTTGCTAGCTACGCGCGCTATTTTTAGAATGCCACTACTTTTTGTGGAATGCGATGAACTCGCTAGAATTAATGGGCTACATGGAACGGCAACTCTGTGAGTGAGATTTATGCGTGGGAACATTGCACAATTGCTATTTATAGAGCGTAACGCTTATATAAATATAGGCTTAACAAAACAGTTATTTCGTTACGTGAATGAATATACCATTCTCTTTATGGCATACAATGAGAAAATACGTTCATAATTAGCATCAGTTCTAGAGTATACGCGAGGATATGTTTATAACTTCATTTTAACCGCTTATGTAAACAATTATGTAAATTTGTATTCCCCAAAATTATGCAACAGTTATTGGTATACGATAAACTATTGTTTAAAGTTTGCATTCCCTAGAATTAGAAAATTAGTCCAATTCTATTGGCATTCAGTTTTCCCGCTGCATAATTATCGCAAGGAAATCTGGGTCAAAAGTTAACTTAGACAGCTACGCCGAAAAAAGACAGTCGGCGTTGAAATTAATATTAAGATGTCATTTTTTTACCCGAAACAAGAGGAACTGGATAATCGGTTACGTGATTTCTCGGACCCCAGCTTTTATGGTCCCTACTAAGGAGACTTCTCGGACTGTAGATTTTTGTGACACCATAAGGAAACTTGTCGGACCCAAAATTAATATGAGATAAACACAAGCATTATTAATATGTGTTCCGTGAATAAATCGATCATACTTTCCATGTTTTCACCGGTGATCAATGAAATAGTGTTACATATAGACTTTAAGGGCAGGGTGAGTTAAAAAAAAAAAGGCCGCGTGCTAAGAAAAAGGGGCAGGGCAATCAAATCGTGCGCCGCAAAATGACTAAGCTAAATAATAGTTATTTACGTTACTATAATTGTTAAATTAATTTGTTAGGCAAATTTAACAAATTACTATTGTCAGAAAATTATTGTGGGAATGCATGAACATTATTTGATATCAGACGACTGTACATAGTTATGTTATATAATATACTATACGTATCATTAGTTTTGCAAATAGTGTATTCATGCAAATGAAGTAAAGTAACTTAAACAACATTTCGACGTATTACGAGACTTTTTTCACCACATTTTAATTATAGAAAGATGTTAAATATTTTTTTAGATTAAATAACATCTACTGGAGAAGTTAATAAAAAAGTACAAATATAAACAATTCTTGATAAAACGCAACCGCAGTTCAAATATAAATTAACATGCACTGTAAGTTTATAAATATCAATTCCCCATTTATTGAAATGCTCGTGTTGATGATTGCCCGGACGCTAATTGATGAATGTATATTAGCACAGCTATAACGCGCGCTATTTTTGGAATAATGCACCCTTCATCTGGAGTGTTTTGAATACTCTTGAATAGATCATTTCATACCGATCTTCGCCGAATACCTACGTTTGGCTCCGAAATGTTTTACAGCACAATAATTCTCAGATATCGGTCAACCAATGGGATCATTGTAATTGCAAATTATATAGCGTGCCGCTGATGTAGGCTAAACAAAATAATTATTTATTTATGTGAATAAATGTAACATTATATTCATGACATACAATGAGGTAAATTGTTCATAATTATGTTCAGTTCTAGAGTGTATGTCAAAGATATGTTTATAACTTTATTTAAAACGCTTATGCAAACAATTAAGTAAATTTTAATCCCCAAAAATATGCAACAGTAATTTGTAGACATCAAGCCATTGTTGCAAGGTTGCATTCCCTGAAATTATAAAAATTTACCCAATTCTATTGGCATTCAGTTTTCCCGCTGCATAAAATTATCGCAATAAATCTTGGTCAAAAGTGATCTTAGACAGCTACGCCGAAAAAAGCTTCACTCATATTTAGATATTGATATTCGGAATGTGTCGTGTTTATAGAGTTGGCGTCAATTAACAAAGTGTCGGCGACGTAGTTTAAACCCATTTAGGCGTAAAAAAAAGTTGTTTGTTTCCAGTAACTCGACCGACCATGTTTTTTGCCCCTACCATAAACTTTTCTTGCCGTTTGGAAATATTTGTTTTAAATATTTTTTTCGATTAATATTGAACGCTTCGTTATGAAGGCAGTTACTAGACTGGGATCCGGCCTGTAGACATGTAATTATAATAATCCATTACAACCGCAAAACCAGTCTATGTAGCATCGCCAATAGTATTGGCATTGTTTCACCGCGTGTATTCAATATATGTCGCCCTTTATTACAACTTTTCCATGGTTTGCTTTAGTAAATAAATCGCATTTAGCAAAAGTTCGTCGGATCTTTCCTCCTAAGTACTGACAGTAATTGATCATTTGGGGGCACATTTAACGATAAGAAGCGTCTATGTCTTAATAAAGTTTGAATGTGTGCAGATGCTTATGAAATAATAAATAGCAAAAAAGCGTCTATTGATGCAGAACATGTGTACTTATCTCCAAGTGGTGTGGTGACCAGGAACCAGGAACCAATTGTTAAAACGTGTTTGTGTAGTACGTTTGTATCGAGTGCTCGGGGATGCTCTCTATCCCCCCCCCCCCCGAAGACTTGTTAGTTGGGTTGCGGGGAGTATAAGACGCCCCGTTCCAGAGGCGTCCCTGGGTATTTTAGTACCCAGTGTGAAGCACATAGGACACTGCACATCGGTTTAACGTCTCATGCGAAGAACAAGTTAGTGGGTTATGGTGTTGCGTGGGATTGAACCTGCGACCCCTGGATTGTGAAGCCAGTGCGTTACCAATAGACCACGGAACCGCCTGCAAAACTTGTGAAAACCCTATTGAAACATGTTTTTATACCTGCAAGTTTAATTCAACTGCAAGTAATGATGTTTGTGGCAATTGCGGCTGTCCTTGATTAAATTGTAGAAATCACACTACAGAAGAACTACTAATTTGTACAGTGTCACTTTGTGTTTAAATTGCGAAAAAAAACAAGAACAACGCGCCCGCATGGAAAAAGGAAATAGAAACTCGTGTCATAAGTGAAGATTGTGAACTTAGATCTTTAGCTTTGGTTTTAAAATTGTTTTACATAAACTGCCTTTTAAATTTCAAGTGGATCGTTGTTTTATTAACATTATTTATAAGTTAAGTTAAGTTACAAATTAAGTTATAACCAATTATTAAAAAAGTTGTTAATGCGGATTTAGGTCTGTGTTTGTTGGGTCACGAAGGAAAAAAACAATTAACGAACAAAAAGTTATGCCTACCTACCTACCATATTTTTTCCAAGACGTTGGCGGAAACAAACTACTTTTTGGGCCTTATTGTGGCTCCAGTGCATCGAAAGCCTTATGCTCATTGAGACAGTGGAGTCCGTTTCGTGGGTAGAACCAGTTATGGGCGTCTTTTTGAAAAAGATTATTAGATCAAGTAGTGATCGAACTCACACTTTCCCGCACGGCGGACACCATATCCAGTATACCACTGTCGGCCACTTGGCACTTTTTAATAATTGTGATCTACAGCTTAGCTTCGAGTTGTCCGACTGTATACGACAATACAAAATCAGAAATGCTTGATTCTAATTGTACATGATAATACTAAGTTATACAATTATCTGACATAAACGTTTCTGCAAAACTATAAAGAGAAATAAATTTCTCTCTGTTGTGTTTATTGATACAAAACCAGTTAATAGTGTTAAAGGTTAAACTTGAACGAGTATCACTAGCGTCGGAACAACGTTGTGTTTACGTTGTTTTTGGATGTTTAACAACCTTAAATTTGCCCTTTCTTATCAACAATTCTGCTTGTTTCATGTTAAAAGAATGTTAAAATTATTTTAATTAATGCATGTTTATATAAACTTGCCACACAAGTCGCCGACCGATTACCGACCTCCGACAACTAAACTTTGCGGCAATCAACGACAACCTCTGGCAACCAAAACCCAGAAAAATGCAATGGAATTGTAGTCGGAGACTGGTCGGAGGTTGGTCGGCGATTGATCGGAGACTGGGTGGTGATCGGTCGTACGAAAAGTCGGCAATCGTCTTCCGACCGTCAACAACCATTAGAGACTGGCTTGCGACTAGTTAGCGATTGGTTGGCGACTAGTTAGCGATTGGTTGGAGACTGGCTGTTGATGCTTGGTGGGCGGTACTTGGAATATTCGACATACTGAACAATCACGCCTTTCTTCCTTAGCCAGATAGTCAAGCTAATAAAATCAATAGAACTACCCAACAGAAAGTCAGCTTTTTGGTACTAATTGGAAATCTTCCGAAGATTTTCGGCTTCTATCGATTGTATCTAAGGTTCAATCAGTAATAAATTGTACGCTTTCAGACCCTCAATAATTAAATCTGGCTGTCCTGTTAACGCAGTGTATTTTTTTGTAATAGTATATCAGTAGGCAAGAGATAAAGCAACACGATTCTGTCTTACTTAGTAAAAATAAACTACAACAACAACAACAACATCAACAACTGCTACTGCACTACTACTACCACTGCTACTACTACTACAACAACTACTACTACAACTACTACAACTACTACTAGAAATACTACTACTACTACTACTACTACTAATAATAATAATAATAATAATAAAACATCATCATCATCGTCATCGTCTTCGTCATTATCATCGTCATCATCATCATCATCATCATTGGGGATTATACAATCAAATTATTTAGTGGCTCCATTCGTCACCTTTGCCTATTTGTGGAGACCAGGTATAGAGCCCATTTTTAGACAAACTGGCGCACCCATGTAAAAACATCCACACTTTTGCACTAAGGACCCAACAACATAATTTTAAAAACAATTAGGAAAGCACCCATGTATAATGATCGTTATCAGCTGATTATACCATAGACTCATATATAGTGCACGCATGATCCCATTTTCAATTGATTTATTAAGCTTTAATTGATATAGAAACTTAAAAAAAAAAGTTAAATCATCTAAAGTTATACGTTTTAATAGTTACATTATCAGAACTTTGTATTTCAGTTATTCTAGCTTGTTTTGTCTTAATTAAGTATGGAATTAGGCCATACAAATGTGATTCTATGTTTAGCGTTAGATTTTCTGAAACCTACCGAACAGGCAGGAAAAAACAAACAAGTCAATAAAAAGAAAAACATTTTCTTTCACAACTTATTCATGGCAGTGGTACAAGCTCAAGAAAATGTTTACTAGCGGAACTATAATATGCCATCTTCATACTGGGAACCTACTGTAACACAGCTTTTTTATTGTGTAAATTGACTAGTTGAACGCTATGTTTTACAAATATTAGTAGAAAAACCTAAAAGTTCTTTTTCCAAACTTTTTACGCTTTTCAACTTGATTTTTCACATTGTCAAGTTTTTTGTTCGTTCATCCATCTGAAAACCTACCAGCTCGAGGACGCTTAACATAGAATCAAATTGGTACCGCTTTGGTGTTACTCGTAGTAAAACAACTGTTTATTTTTCCTTTTTATCTTTCATTATTTTTGTATTAATTTAAATTAATTATTTTTACGTTTTAAATTCTAAGAATATGTTTTAAGATCAAATATTTAAGCATAATTTCTTATCTTTAATTAATCAGTAATTGAAAGTTTGCGTACGCAATAAATTATGCTGAGAAGCGAGATTGTTGCACATGTATAAATTTAGTCAGTTCAGTGATTTTTCATATTTTTCAAAAAGCGTTTGCCAATATATTTGACCTTTGGCAATATGTTAATGCTTTCCTTGAGAACATTTAAGAAATTAATTTCTTATTGTTGTGTTGTTGATTGTTTAATTCAATTTACAATAATTTTATCCTTCGGTACCCTGTCTACTAAGTCCGGCAGCACATTTTCATATTGAGGTAGACTATCAGGCACACTTTCCATATCCGGCAATACCCTCTTAAATCATAACTGTTACGTCTCCTGTCAAGTGGAAGCATGGTTGTAAAAGTGTGCGTTCAAGTTTTAATGTGATTAAGTGACGAACGTAGTCGGTGATCAGTCGGTGATCAATCGCGGACCAGTCGGCGATCAAAAATTGGTCTGCGACAAGTTGGAGACCAGTCGGTAATTGATCGCCGACCGAATAAATCAACGAAAACCTTCTCACGACCTGCGAAAGGTTAATCAATTCAACATCAAAGACCATCTGCGACTCAAATTGATCTTAAAACCAGTTTGTTACCATCGACAACTAGTGGCCGACCCACAACACCCTGTGAAAGACACTTTAAAGACCCATCGGCAACCACTGGTTGTCAGTGGTCAGGAGTTAGTCTAAATTTGGTCGCAGGATGTGTGTGACCAGCACTTAAGAGAGTAAATTTGTTCGATGAAATTACCCCACATTTTGAAAAAATATTTTTTTTCTATAAAGAGTATGTACATTTGCATTTAAAAATACTGAACTCCAGAAGAACATAAAATAAGCATTTTTTTGTTAATATGCCTAAACATGCGTAAACCCATCAATATGTGTATAGAACACTATCAAATACTGTCGCAAACTGTATATTTAATTGAACAATAGAAGTTGAGTTAGCTCGCAGTTTCCTTGAACCCGGTATTCCCGAATTAAAAATACCACATCTTTCCCCAATACACGCACCCGCATGAGCGACTAGACAAAACTAAACTGCCACGTGATAATCCTAAATAAAAGGCGCTATTTTTAAATCACTCGATGTGTTGGTTTTATAGCGATAAAACGGACGAAAACTATATAGAATCATTGTTTTTCAGGTGAATAAAACATACGTGTCTAATTTGTTAATGTTTTCTATACGATTATGTAAGAAAATCGTTTATGTGTGGCAATGTCCTACGTTTTAACGATTTAACCATCTGTCAGTTCAGTCACTTCAGCTTCATATTGCAAGTTTTTTTGGTAAATACTATATATTCCTTAAATTTCAGGGCTAGATCGGTAAATCCACAGGGGTGATTCTTTTGAAGGCGCTTTAGTGTGTATGATTTATTATATAAAATTGAAGTGCTAAATGAATAATTTTCGATTATCGTTGTTTATCGGCAAATAAAATACGATTTAGAGTTCTGGTGCGCAGGATATAAAGTACGATGGCGTTAGCCCGAGTTTTTTAATAGCCACAGTAAGAAAACATCTTGTTTTTTGCAAATCATACAACTAGACCACATTTTACAGCAATAAGTATCTACAAAGGGAACGTTTTACATTTAAACCGTTTATATGCCTATTGAATTGCCATTATTTGTTGGTATACATTTCACATTCTTCCGATTATTAGGTAAATGAAATTTATCGATTATAAAGTTGTCTTAAAAGTGTGATTAAAACGGCAATTTAAAATAAAATCAACGCTTGATAGCATAAGGAGGATTTAATCTGTTGCATGCTATATCGACTGACAATACCATCGATATCTATTAGCAGTACTATAACACCAAATAAAGGTCTTCAGGCTGAAAAACGTTAATTTATTGTTTTCGCAGGAACGTTTCCAAAAAAGCAGGAGGGAGGGCGATTTTTTTTTTTTAAGTAATTTTTTCTCCTACCCTTTTCTGTTGGAACTATGTATTTACTTATTAAAACAAGTAAATAAGTACAGATTAAAGACAAGTGTAATTATAATATCAACATTAGCATCCCTTTTTATAAAATTATAAATGCAGATTTAATAATTGCTCATGTTACAAACGGTCATTTTAAGCAAGCAGACTTAAAACGGCAATCAAATTGAATGTTCATAATCAAGATGAGTGCCTTAAAATTTATTTACAATCATTATAAATGTACTTCTATTCATAGAATTGCACTTTTCGATATTCATATTTTTATCATTGTAAATGATAGGAATTATTTTTGCAATAAATCACCAACAATTATTGTACATAAAATATATAATGCAATAAATAATATGAGTTGTGTGGAGGGAAAACCAGGCTTAATGCATGTGTCTAATTTGTCGTCCCGGATTAGCGGACACACGAGTTATTGACCTAGACGACATGTGCTCATGACGTCAACTTTCAAACTACATATGCTGTTCTATTCTATCCTCTGATGTGTGGATAATATATTAATGAGTGTATCGTTGGCAGCATGAGAACAGCACATTCTTAATCCTTCATAAATTGCCTTAACTTTCACTCTGCGGTGTCAGATGGGCATTTTTAATGTTGCCAGGTGAGCTAGAAATGAACAAGCGTGTTTGTGGGTTCTGGCACTACACTGTGACCATCCCCCGTATTAAGAATAGACGAGGTGAAGCGATAATAAGCGATAATAAGCTGTTAATTTATGTGCAAAGGTGAGCAAAACTATGTTATAACATAGTGCTGGTATGCATTATAACGTATCCTGTCGAGTGTCATTTTCAAGTTCTAAATATACCGACGCTTAATTTTGTTGTCTTTTACAACCATCTCTTGTTATATAAATAAAACACGGCGCTTTAAGTTTCTTTATTATAATAAAACGTAATACTAAATAAATAAAAATATATATGAATAATTTCAATTATTGTGTAAATCGATTAAAATGTCGATATTATTATACGAAAGTATTTTAAGAACAAAGTAGTTTATATTATATGTTTATGCGATATTTCAATTTTCTTCAAACACATGAACTTCTTTTTAATCAGTTTATACGACCTTCAATTGACTTTAAACACATTAGCATCTTATTAATCAGTTTATACGACCTTCAATTGTCTTTAAACACATTAGCATCTTATTAATCAGTATCATCATAATTATTAAAGGAATTCAATTGACATTGTCATCATCCACGTTTTTGTTCTGAATATGTGTGCTTATCATTTTATTAAGATTACGATCAAAACATTTGCAATATCATATTTGGTCGAAAGTGGACGCGTCAATAAAATTAATGAATCGGCCCTTAACGAGTATTTCAAGTGCCTGTGGAGTTCATGAAATCAAACTGGATCTCCAAAAGTGCCAACAAAATGCGTGACGCCGGTGAAGGTCACTGTATACATGTACTATGTTTAAAATCTGTATTCGTATTTACGAAGTGACATCGTTGTTTTGCGCGAATCTTTACATGTATTCTTTTATTCGCTATTTGCGAAATGACGTCATTGTTTTGCGCTTAGGCAAATAAGGCGTAATTTTCAAGACAATTTATACACAGATGAAATGCAGACATATACTATTCAATTCTTAAATAAACTTATCAATAAGTACACACAAACTTCACACACACACACAAAACACACACACAAAAACAACAACAACAAAACAAGCAAGTAGCAATGTATAACGGACGTTTGTTCTGCTCTTATTAATTTTTATTTAATCTGTCTAAGCTTTTTTCAATATTAAATGTTAACGTCTGAATAGATACTTTGAAAACTGAAGAAATAATAATGTAGATTCATCCTTTCAAACGCTTTGATTAGCATGCAATTGATATATTGCTTCAAAGGATTTATTAGGCATAGCGTAGCAGTCTACGTACAGTAATGTGTACTCATTCATGTTTGTTGAGCAAACATTCTTATTGCATCAAATTGGGATGGGGGCTCCAGAATCGTTTCTATTTGCTGTTTATGGAAAATCGATTAACGCATTAACGCGATTGCTCTTTCACCAAGCTCTTTCACCAAGCAGTAATTACATAGACCATAAGTGTTCAAACAGTATTGGGATTAACCACTATACTGAAACTTTATATAAATGATACATATATAAATGATACATATATAAATAATACATATATAAATGATATATATATGTGTGATATGATAAAGAATATCAGTTGATTTCGGGATAGTCTTTTATTTCAATAGTGTCCTAGTGTCCATAGCCGTTACATTTCTATCTTGTTTGGTTTAATTTGAAAATCCTGTGGAACTGATAACGTCATAATGTGCAAATAATGAAGTCATTTTACAATTTTGAGTCTGGCATCGCTGACGGTCCGTTTCATTTACTGTATTAAATCGATAACAAGTGTAAAACAGTTAATATTGCATGAGAGGTAATTGTCTCTGTTATAAAACAGTGAATTCAATGATATTGCCCTATAGATCACTAGGAAGCATATAATACAAGTGTAAATGTAAGGGCTTATAAGAAGATATGTGTATTCACAATATCATGACCATTGTTTTCTTATGCAGTGTTCTAACTGAAACGCAAAATGTTGTTTCATTTTAGTAAAATTTAGAAACTAATTATTTCCTTTAAATATTGCAATAGGGTTTACTGTTCCAAAATCACATGCGCAATAACTGCTTTATTGCCAAAATCATTTGTCTTGCCTAGATCTAACTTCCTTTGAAAAACAAAACATCGTAGCGTACGAATACGATCCGGTCAAATTCTTATTTACAGTTGTTTTCTTATCACGATTAGCGTGATTATTTTGTGTATTTATGTATTTAATGTATACTAACATAACAAATACATAAAATATAGTAACAATAGCGTGTGTCAGTGACGAAGTGTCACATATTTAGAATGATATTAAACGTAAATGTATTATCGGACTGTGAAACAGTCAAAGGTTTCACAAATCGATTAAAGCATGTATACTTTTAGAAAAAAACGTTGAAAATTATATATAAATTACTTTTGCAGCGGTTTAGGTTATAATACGGAACGTTTTCTAAACATCTTTATTTACAATAAGTAGATCAACGACTGGCTTGTGTGTTAACTTTCATACATTTTATGTATTAAATAAAACATCGTATGTGTAAAAGTCTCGAACAGTGTTAGAAATTATAGTTTAAGGTAGAAAGCCCCTAATGGGACTTTTTTCTGTCCTTGACTTTCTTATTCTCTTTAATCATTAAATCTAGTATGATACTAAACTGTGAAATATAAACAAAATCTAACCACACGTTTTGACAAAAATGCGATCATTGACATTACCCCTCATTTTTCTATTTCAACCTAAAATTTTGATGGGGTACACTTACAAAAATGACTGACATTTTGTCAACATGTATTTTATTTATTCCTGAATAGCTTTAATTTATACGTTAAAGATGTATCTTATGAAAAAGTATAACATACATAAGTACTAAAGTTGACCAACAATACTTATGACATTAAATTTGGCTAAGCATTTGGTAAAAAACAACAGATTTCATAACAGTAAAAATACACCAAACACCAATTTTTTTTTACTTTTATTTCGTAGTATGTCAAAATCAGTAATAAAAAAAAATTATCTGAGAGGAAAAAGGTATAAACACACAAATCTCAAGGTATAACATTTGGAGTGAAGCAACCCTATGTTATAAAAAATGAAAATGATGAACAAGAGGGCCATGATGACCCTAGGTCGCTCACCTGAGTTTAAGGCATCATAAAGGCTAATCACAAGAGGGCAAAATGACACTAAACCCCTTACCTGAGTATAAAAATCTGGATCTTGCAGGTTCAGTAGTTTTTTTAGTCTATATAAACCATGTGACCCACAGGGCTTGGCCACTTTCTACCCCAGGGGCATAATTTGCAAAATATTTGTAGTGGACCACTATTCAATGTTACATACCAAACATGAAACCACTGGTCCTTGCTGTTTCAGAGGAGAAGATTTTAAAGTCATTTTGCTATTTAAATATATATAAACCATGTGACCACCAGGGGCATCATTGGAACAATCTGTGTAGAAAACCACTCCACAAGGCTTCACGCAAATGTAAAACCTCTGGGCCTTACAGTTGAAACAAGGAAGATTTTAAAGGCCCACTTGCCATATGAGTCTATATAAACGATGTGGCCCCGGGCCATGGCCACTTTTTACCCCAGGGGCATACTTTGAACAATCTTTGTAGAGGACTACTATACAATGTTACATATCAAATACGAAAACACTCTGGTTTCAGAGGAGATTTTAAAGTCATTTTGCTATTTAAGTCTATATAAACAAAGTGACCCCCAGGGTAGGGCCAGTTGTGACCAGTCGGACATCATTTGAACAATCTTTGTAGAGGACAACTATACAATGTTATATGCCATATAGAAAACCTCTGGGCATAGCAGTTTCAGAGGAGACGATTTTAAAAGTAATTTGGCTATTTAACTTTTAAGTCTATATAAACCATGTCACCCCCGGGGTGTGCCAAGCTATGACCCCAAGGGCATAATTTGAACAACATTAATCTTTGTAGAGGACAACCATACGATATCACATACCAAATATGAAACCTCTGGGCCTTACGGTTTCAGAGGAAAAGATTTTTAAAATAGTTTTGGCAATTAAAAGTCTATATAAACCATGTGACCCCCGGGGTAGCCCAGTTTGACCACAGTGGCATCATTTGAACAATCTTTGTAGAGGACCACTATACAACGTTGCATACCAAATATTAAACCTCTGAGCCTTGCAGTTTCAGAGGAGAAGATTTTTGAAGTCATTTTGCTATTAAGTCTATATAAACCATGTGACCCCCGGGGTGTGCACAGTTTTGACCCAGGGGCATCATTTTTACAATCTTTGTAGAGGTCCACTACCGTCATTACTCGGTCATAAGTAGAGATTTTAAGCCTCTTAAATTGTGGTTATAAAGTACATTCGACTCAAGAGTTCAAAAGAAATCGTAGCATATTATATTGAAATATTTTTCAAATGCGTTTTATTTCTTACCTGCATATTTGCTAAAAACACACTATAATCCATTCATAATTATCACAGTTTGCCCTTTCTATTAATTACCGACAATTAAGACAAAACGCATAACTATTTCATTATTAAATAAGATGCAAACTGTGAATGAAACTATCTACCGGTACTATATTTTAATTGACTTCCTCACTTTAAGCCACAGCTAGACCATCAGCCACCAGTAATAATTCAATAAACTTGCAGACGAAACCCATGGTTTTTGTGTATAGCATATTGCTAATTAAACTGGCTGGAACCGGTTTTTGTGTACATCAAGATCTGTTAAAGAGGATTTGGCCGTGATTTCAGCTTCAAGGCATTTACTGCAGACTGTACCATATACCTACTTATTAGGGCATACTCTGGCCAATTTTCAGATGGAGATCATTCAAACTCGACTTATGGAATGGTTATTATTAGAAATACGATTCTGGAATGAATTTTTCACTTCTTGACTTATGAGACGTTTACACTTATGACTGGGTATTTACGGTATACAGTGTTACATACCAAATATAAAACCGCTAGGCCTTGAGATTTCAGAGATTTTTTAAGTCATTTTGCTATTTAAGTCAATATAAACCATGTGACACCCGGGGTTTGGCCAGTTTTTACCCCAGGGGCATTATTTGAACAAAGTTTGTAGAGGAGCACTATACAATGTTACGTACCAAATATAAAACCTCTGGGCCTTGCAGTTTCAAAGGATAAGATTTTTAAAGTTATTTTGCTATTTAAGTCTGAATAAACCATGTGACCCCCGGGGTGTGGCCAGTTCTGACCCCAGGGGCACAATGGTGAATACCAAATATGAAACCTCTGGGCCTTGCAGTTTCGAGAATAAGATTTTTAAAGTTATTTTGCTATTTATCTCTAAAATAAATCATGTGACCCCCGGGGTAAGGCCAATTTTGACCCCAGGGGCACTATTTGAACAAAATTTGTAGAGAACCACTATACAATGTTAAATACCAAATATGAAACCTCTGGGCGTTCGGTTTTAGAGAAGAAGATTTTTATTAAAGTTATTTTGCTATTTAAGTTTATATAAACCATGTGACCCCCGGGTGTGGCCAATTTGGACCCCACGGGCATCATTTGAACAATCTCTGTAGAGGACCACTCTACAATGTTACATACCAAATATGAAACCTTTAGATCTTGCGGTTTCAGATGACATTGTTGATGTCATTTTGCTATATAAGTCTATTTAAACATTGTGACCCCCTGGGCGTGGCCAGTTTTGACCCCAGGTGCATTATTTGAACAATCTTTGTAGAGGATCACTATACAATGTTATATACCAAATATGAAACCTCTAGGCCTTGCTGTTTCAGATGAGAAGATTTTTAAAGTTATTTTGCTATACAAGTCTAAATAACCATGACCCCCGGGGCGTGGCCAGTTTTAACCCCAGGGTCATTATTTAAACAATCTTTGTAGAAGACCACTATACAATGTTATATACGAAATATAAAACCTCTAGGCCTTGCTGTTTAAGAGTAAAATATATTTTAAGTTATTTTGCTATACAAGTCTATATAACCATGTGACGCTTGGGGCGTGGCCAGTTTTGACCCCAGAGGCATTATTTGAACAATCTTTGTAAAGGACCACTAGAGGATGTCACATATCTAATATGAAAGCTCTGAGCCTTGCGGTTTCATAGGAGAAGTTTTTAAAGTGTTTACTTTTAAAATCTATTTTTAGCTCTGGTGACCTACATATGCAGTGGTCCGGAAAGATTTGAACAACTTTGAAAGAGGTCCACCCAAGGATCATTCCTGTGAAGTTTGGTGAAAATCTGCCAAGCGGTTTAGGAGGAGATGTTGTTTAAATGAAAAGTTGACGACGCACGCACACACGCACGCACTCACACACGCACGACGGACAACGGGCGATCACAAAAGCTCACCATGCGCACTTTGTGCTCAGGTGAGCTAAAGATAAGACAAGTACAAACCAAAAATTCTTCTATGTTTAATTTTTTTTCTCTTCTAATTATAATCTAATAGCAGTATCGATATTAAATGAATTATTTTTGCATTAATGTTCAAGAAATTGTGTTTTGTGTAAACATCTTAAATACAAATGTAACCGGCTGAGATTCACATATACTTGGTTACCAAATTCAGAAAAATAATAAACATTTTTTATAAGTGTGTGTTTAAAAAAAAATCAATTGGCATTTTCATTACATTGGGTTAACAAGAGTATAAAAAAACTGGCATATCTTTGTGATAACTTCATCGAAACTCTTCTTGGAGCTTGTGACTATTGACAAAATGTCACTGTTTTTGGATAAAAAGTTGTCTCTAAGACCATTCTCAGCATTTCACCGATACATAATTTTCAGATGTTTTTTGCAGCGGTAGATCTCGTCAAAATTCCTCAGTGGAACAGGTCCAAGTTTACACAATGAAAAGTATTTTAAATTATCAAACAGAACACCAAACTCGATCTCCCGACGTCCCGCTCTCCACCCATCTCGACTGACTATTTTTCCAAGTTTTTGGTGTGAATTAATGCTATTTCACAGCAAGGAGCATGTGTCTCCTTCACGCGTGTTTTTATATACGAGTAATTATGTTCAATAATACAAATAATCATTGGACGTTTATTTATAACTATTTTAACTTTAGTGTCATGTCATATCGCTAAAATGTCATGATTAATTGTAAACAGAAATTCCCAACAATGACGTCATTTGAAGGTATTCCCCATGCCAGAGTACCTTGTTTTTGTTCAAACTACATTTTTACGTTAATCTTTAAACACAAATAAGCATTTATTTCACACATTTAATTGCAAAATAACTCAACATTCGAAAAGTGATATTTATTTCGCGAAAATAAGTTCTGTTTCGGATCAAATCGATTAGATTTACGGTTATTGGCGAAGGGGCCGAAGTTAACCGATATTTCGCGAGTATCTCCGAAGTCATTAGGACCTTTCTACCTTGAGTTAATACATTTACAAATGAAAATGTCTATTCGTTTTAGCGATATATTACGTTTTAGCGATATAAAACGGCAAATCCACAAGTGTGAAGTACACTTTTCGATAAACGAGAGAACCGTCTACGAGTGCTAAACGCTCGACATTGTCGTATTTGAGAGTACTCTGCCCCTTTAGTTAAAGAAAGGGTTCATTACTGTGATGAAGAATGTTGAATTGTTGGACTTTAAGATTAAATTAAAAACGTTAAAAACAGTTAATAACTATACTAAGATCCGCGATATAGTTTCCTCATATTGTCTACAGAATGGGTTCATCACTGTGATCAAGTAGTATGAGTTTCAAGTCAATTGTAGTTAATGTGAAATTTGACCTTAAGCGAACAATTCTACGTTGAAAAAAGGGCAACTACTCAAACGAAATCCTTGACTAAGCTACCTCCTCTTGTCTACAGAATAAGTTAATCACTGTAATCAATTACTTTCGAGTCAATATCTTATACATGTAAAGGTATTGAGAATGTTGACCAAAGCTAAAAATGTAAGTTGAAAAAGGGTAATAACTCGACCAAAAACCTTGAAAGAGTTACCTCCTCTTGTCTGAAGTATGGGGTCAGCACCATAAAGAAGTGTTTTGAGTTTCAATGTAATGTATTTTATACTTATTGAAAGTGTTAATATTAAATGTCGAAATATTAAACATCGGCAGTAACTCTGGAGATACAGATCGCATGATTACATGTATCTGCCTTGTTGTAATAGATTTCCCATTTGATAATGAACACGTTCTAAACGTTTAAAATGAATACCTTTGACAGTTTTTGAGAAACAGAGAAAAACTTGACCATAAAATGTCATACAAAAAAAAATTCACACAAAAAACAACAACTAACGCATACGACAGCGCCGACAATAGCTCGACACGCATGACACGATTAATCAAGTAGAGGGTGTTTATTGCTAGTCGATTAGAAGGCTACACACAACTATTATATTAAGTAAATAAAGAGACTTGGACTTTTGTCTACTGTAAGAAAGGCCCGCGACATTTCGTATGCAGTAGTATTGCTATATCTAAAATGAGCATTGAATGTGTATCAGACATTTTAAATAATGATGTAACCCCTTAGATCCATTTTTTTTCAAATACGTTTAAAAGTGAAACTTGTAGCTTTACTATGAACCCATATAAACATGCTTGGTAGCATTATGTTGTCTAGACAACGTTTTTATTAAATTTGTTGTTTTAGCAATGTACTGTTAATGGCAAATTCATAACCATTTATTCAAATGTATGAGCTTTACAAGTAAGAAATCAAGATAAAATTGATAAAAAAGAAAACGTGCTGCAAAAAGTAATGGCCAAGGCAATGAATTATGAATGTGTTTGAGCGCGCATGCGTTTGCGACTTCGTAGACAGGTACAAGTGAAAACAAAACCTACTTGGTATAAGCTTATATTTGTCAGTACAGCGCGTATTAGCCTTGATTCAGATAAATCTTTTATTTCCGAGACTTTGCTGACTGGCTAATATATTTACTAGTAGATAAGCAATATTCTTTGTGTGCCAAAACTTGAGAGTGATTTTATTGTGAGGCGAACTCTAGTGGAATCTAACGTCAATCATACCATCACATGCTTGCTCGTAGTTTGATTCTGCAGCCAGTCGACTATATTCATCAAGAACAACTTTACATTTGTCGGTGTGTTCATCGAGTTCCTGTTTACATGTGTACACGCGAATCTCATTTAGAGCTTTCTCGGCGAATTGTTCCACCGCGGTATCCAGTATATGAATCATTTCCTCCGTAGTAACCTTTAAAGCGTCGTTTTGCAGCTGTAAAAAAGCAATCAGTGTTTTCAGAAAAAAACAACTACATTTAACATTATATATTATATATAATGATTAACTAGATGACTTTTGGAAAAGGTATGATGCTCTATAAATAGTTTTGTAATAAACGTTTTCTAAAAAAAAAATGTTCAGATCACGTAAAATGTCCTTCTTGTACATAATAATTATGGTTTGTTAGATGAAATATACAACACAAAGTTCGTCTCCTGTTAATTGCCATCCCATTTCACCAGCAAAACTATAACATTTTAAATCAAAAACAGCATTGAACAATATTCCAGAAATCTATTGTAGCCAATATGACATGAATTCTTGTTCCTGTTGCTGTGTGTGACCTTTTAGCCCGTAGGATTTGAGTTTAGTTCATGTGACATGTCATTTGTATTCAGTTACCCAGGGCTCTCGTGATTATTGGGAAAGCGTTTATTTATATATTATATAACGATTTTCATTGAACAACTCCAACATTCATGTATATTACGTGCATGCTTGCATTTACCATATTAACTGTTCACGTTGTAAGTTTCAGCCTTAACTAATTATGCTATCAGCACCGAACAAACACTTAAGTGGCTAACAATGTCCGGTAGGCCTCACCTTCTTCTAGGTAACAATGTCTGGTAGGCCTCACCTTCTTCTAGGTAACAATGTCTGGTAGGCCTCACCTTCTTCTAGGTAACAATGTCTGGTACGCCTCACCTTCTTCTAGGTAACAATGTCTGGTAGGCCTCACCTTCTTCTAGGTAACAATGTCTGGTAGGCCTCACCTTCTTCTAGGTAACAATGCCTGGTAGGCCTCACCTTCTTCTAGGTAACAATGTCTGGTAGGCCTCACCTTCTTCTAGGTAACAATGTATGGTAGGCATCACCTTCTTCTAGGTAACAATGTCTGGTAGGCCTCACCTTCTTCTAGGTAACAATGTCTGGTAGGCCTCACCTTCTTCTAGGTAACAATGTCTGGTACGCCTCACCTTCTTCTAGGCAAAGCGATAGAACTTTAAAGCTGCTACGAAATGATATGCTGTCACATAAAATAAAGTTCAAATCATACAAGTGTACTCCTTACAACGCATCGTTGGAACATGATATCTAAAGCTTATCGAGGCGCTTTTCAATAATTTATAGCTCATGGGTTGTTGTAACAGTCGTAAAATTACTACGTGATCCATATAGCCAAACGATTTAAATAACTACGTATCGCAGAATGAATATCTCACCTGTAGTATAACCTATCGAAAAGTTGTAAAGCTCAATTTTTACAGGGCTTTCCCAAATGTATTATGCAATTAATTGATGTGTAATTGACTGCATATGATGAGTGTCGTGACATTTACATTACAAACAACAATTGTGTCAGCAGTTATACATATTTCTTATCATCTGTGAAGTACCAGATTTAAGTTACATCGGCAAGATGTTATATGATTACTTTCAAATAACCGATGGCCCACGTTTGGAAATAACAACAAATATCCTGTTAAGTATTATGCAAGGACATATATACTCCGACATGGACGACAACTAAACATTACATCTTTCAATTTCCTCTCAGCCTCCTTTACGTTGCTATCATGAGCTAGACAGGTTGGATCAGTCAGCAGGCCAGTCAGTGTTGTGAAGATGTCCTGGAGATATGTGTCTGTGACCTTACACTGAGACGAGTGACGGTCTGTTCTGCCAATGTCACGAGCCTGATGAAATAGTAACAAAATGTTGTTTCGAATAAATATGTATATCAAATGTTGCGTTACACCTAATCAAACATATATGCATAATATATAATAGTCATCATATCAAATAACTATTTATTGCGTTCATGTATTTGAATTGAGACTTAACGTTTACTGTAAGATGTAAAACATAAGTGCAAAAGTACAAGTACAGAAATTACAAACGGATTATGTTTGTCACATATGATCAAATACGTACATCAGTGAAAACATTGAAATCACGCCCTTAGACAATTATCTGTAGTAGATAGTCCGCAAATAAATATGGGTTAGCGAAGGTAGTGTATGTAGGGCAAATGATTCGGCCATTTTCTGCAATAGGCTTTAGGAAGCTTATGACTTTCGGTTAGAATGATAAACTTTCGACCACTATATTATGCATATACGACATAATCTCTCTGTAATACAACATAAATATAAATGGTGTAAGCATGCCTAAATGGCTTAAGTTTGTGATTGTAATTGCAACTGTTGCTTTTTTATTATTTAAACTAAATAAGCGAATAAAATATATAATCACAGGTATACTGTGTACCTTTGTCAGATTGCAGGACGGGTTTGGTTCCGCCTGAGCTATGGTGAAAGAAACATTGCTATCCAAGTGCTTGCAGTTCAACATTAAACTAATGACCCCATTTAAATCTGTTTCCTGAATAGAACTCTTGGCAGCATATCCGTCTGGTGGGAAATAACATTTTGCTATTTCCCAAGAGTTTGATAGCCAGAATTGCGCAGATGTGTTCTCACAAGAACACGTATTATGCCTGTGTTCCCTTTTAATTTCATCACTAATTGTATCACAAATGTGCGAATTTTATATTGTTTAGCAGGTGAATCATGCAGTGATTTGCATGCGCTAGTTGCTCCTCTTTTATTGCATATTCCAGGCGTGGGGCATTTCAGCAAGTTTGCGATGTGACAAATGGTGCTCGTGGCAGTTGGCGCCCGGAGAGTGGATCTTACAGCGTTGTAAATGCGTCTGTGAACATTCTGAGCCTCGGTGTCAACGAACTGCTCTAAGCCAATCTTTGCAATGTCTACTGCCAGCCACGCCTTCAGCCAGTTCGTCCTTTCCTTCTTAGAGAAAACATCAGCTAGACTCGCCATTATGTTTATGTAAGCAACATATCAAAACACACGTTAACGTTTGTTGTTTGAACGCGTCATGTCTTGAACATCACCCTGTAAAATATAAATACAATAAACAACAGAAATATCAAG
The DNA here is from genome assembly GCA_027627225.1 of Congeria kusceri. Taxonomy (NCBI): domain Eukaryota; kingdom Metazoa; phylum Mollusca; class Bivalvia; order Myida; family Dreissenidae; genus Congeria; species Congeria kusceri. Next base: position 180,621 of record JAPFQT010000150.1, read on the forward strand.
TTAAACAAGAAGTGTCCCTGTGTGACACACCACATATGTTGAAATCAATCCCTGTTAGTGTACATATTATAGACAAGACTACTTTGATTGTTTTTAATATAGACATGATACATGGATAACCGTCCAGCCCCTTGGTGGTCATGTTTCAATAAAGCACAATAATAGGATGGAATTTGGAAGATACTCATCCAAGTACAACTATTTCAGACCAGCCCCTCTTCTTTCAATATGAGGGTTATTTAGGGAAAACTATACAAGTCATACAAGTAAGACGACGGTGTTTTTTTCACGAATGAGAATGAAATTAGCCATATAAGGTAGACTTTCTCTAAAGTTATACTTTGTTCATAAAAGTATCGAATTCCAGACATAGGTTTGTGGCACTAATATGTTTAAGACGTTTAAGCTTTTAGATTCCATATTCTCTACATACTGCGAACGTATATGCATTATTACAATTAATAATATAGAATTGTTTTTGCATGCACCGCAGTTCAACAGAGTGTAACTATGCTATAAACATACAGTCGACAATACAATCAAAATAATAGATAAAATCATGTATTTATACAGTGTATACTACGTTTTTTTATGATTTCAATATAAAGTATATAATTGATTTAAACTTCACACGTGTCTAAGTTTTCCATATGCAAATATTTACGAATCAGTACGATTATATTTTTGTGAATATGTTCTAAAACAGAATCGCAGAATTTGTCAGTAAACGCTCGTTTGAAACTAGCCGTTGTCGTAACTTCACATATAAATTAACGTATATTTTATGAGTACATTCACACGACACGTTAAACGTTTGTTATTATTAATTAAAAAATATGTTGTTCTATTGTTTGTACACGTTATTTTACAAATTTCTATTAAAATATAGCGTCAAGTTTGTTGATTTTCGTTTCAATGATGCAGACAAAGATAAAGAATACTAGATTAGTGTCGAATACAGAGAAGTTTATTTAGCGAGGCTAAGAAAACCTAAACCACAAGCCTTGGCCGAGCAAATAAACTTTCTGTATTCAACACTTATTATATTTATCCCATCATTTTCTGTCTTTATTTCAAACATAAACGAATGAAAATCACTAAAAAACTCGAAAAACATCAAATGACGTCACGAGATAATGGTGTGGTTAGGACGATGAAGGAGTTGATTATAAATATCAAGATGATGGTGGTGTAGCGTACAATAAAGAGCTGATTACGAAGGTGGTATGAAGATTACGATAGACAAAATGATGATGATGATGATGATAATGATGATGATAATGATGATAACGATGATAATGATGATAATGATGATAATGATGATAATGATGATAATGATGATAATGAAGATAATGATGATAATGATAATAATGATGATGATGATAATGACGATGATAATAATGATGATGAAGCTGATGATGATGATGATGATGATAGTGGTGATAATGATGATGATGATGATGATGATAATGATGATAATGACGATGATGATAATGATTATGCTAATGGTGATAATGATGATAATGACGATAATTATGATAATTATGATGATGATAATGATGATAATGATTATAATGACGATGAGGATGAGGATGAGGATGAGGATGATGATGATGATGATAATGATGATGCTCATGATGGTACCGAGTAGCTGAAGTTTAGCTGTTAATTATAATGATGATAGCGGTATGCTAAGGATGATCAAGATATATATGCTACTGATCGTATACCGATTATAGAAGTATTACTGATACATGTAGTATGTTTAAGCAGCAGTCTATATAATATAATTCAATACATCTTGAACTGTCATTAGTACTAATGAACGTTAATTACGTTCATTCGACTGAAAATTGTTTCATGTTTACGAAAGGCATTTTATAATGTCTATGCTCGAAAAGGTACGAATATACACTAATGTACATGCTGATTTACTCCAGAGGCATCACCAGCTATCGCAAACAGGTACAAACTTACCAAAATGTTATTATTTTACCGATTTCGATGCGATTTTTGTGTGTATTTTGAACGATAAGATGTCCATCATAAACGATTTCTGCAAAGTTTTACTTTAAATTTACATATTTCTGGACTTCTGCTTTAAGAATGATATAAATATTGATGTTTGCTTTAAACTTGTTTTTACGAATAAACCTGGGTAAGAAACTATAACAAACAACTAATCCTATACTGTACATCGTTAGTATATAATAAGTAAAAAACGGCATGCAAATGAGGTTAATACTAAACTAACAAACTACTAATACTATACTGTTATTAGACTTCTACTAATATACTCTTTCAGAATGCTATACCAATAAAGTTATAATCCTATACTTACAATGAAGTGTATATAGTATGCAGCCATGATACTAATAGTATACTAACAGTATACCATGAATTGTAGGTAGGAAGGTAGGAATTTAATATTTCTTAATACACTCATTGTATAAATTGAGGGGTTTTGATGAAAATAAAAAAAGACTCCTGAAAGACCGAACAAAAGTTCAAGCGCTTGGATTTTCGTGAGTAAGTCTGGTAAATCCAAAAAAAAATAAATATTTAAGGTCATACAGCCTAACCAGTGTGTAAAATGCGGATCTTATTGAATATTAAAGAATATACAATAATAATATTAATATCCAGTCATTCATATTACTGGCATATTAATCACATTATAATGGTCTATCAAATAAAGCTTATAACAAAACCAAGTAAAGACTTCATTCTTGTTAGTGTACACGCTGAAATTAAAATACAATATATAAATAAAATACAAACTCAAATAACAATCAATTATTTTTTTCTGGCCAATTTATTGCCGAAATAGGACCCCATTCACGGAGCAAAAAAAATACCCCTTTCCACTTTAAAAAAAAAATCAACAGTTCACAATTGCTAGCAACTTTACGTTTAACCTGTTGTCTGCTTTATGTTCATTCCATGCAGAAGTTTTCTACTAGACTGATTACAAGACTAAACAATATGGAATTACGGCGCTCATTTTCACATACAACATGTAGATTTGGGTTAAAATCGCAATATTTGGTATATCACATCAAATGAAAATAAACATATGTCATAATTGAATGCGCTTAACTTGTAGGATGAGAAATATTAAATGAGGTCATGAATTTTCACCCGATAACATAGGATCGAATTATTTGCGATTGATGAAAATCGTGTTTCTTATGAAATTGTTTTAGGCCCGTCAACTGAAGTGTTGTACAAAACAGGATTACTAGAAAATAATCTATTGCAATATACTAAAACAATCATGATTCTTATTACAGTAGAACCTGTCTAAACCGAATAGCGTCGGGATCGTTCTGTTTTCAGAGGTGTTTGGTTTATCCAGGTTTTTTATTAAATGTCATATTCCTTAAAAAATGCACATTCTATTTGATGTGTTAATTCGAGTTTATATAAGGCAGCAACATTTTAATATTAACATTTCTATTATTGTCCATTTGTTTTTGTTATTTGCTCGTAAAAATGTATATTTGTACATTAAACGGCAGAAAATTATCAATCAAACAAGTTCATGTATTCAATGTACAATTTGTTAACATCTTTTTAAAGAAATCAATGATTGTTGACTGCTTTGATTAATTTAAACATATTTATTTTAGCTCGATCGTTTAAAGATATTTAGTCTAGCTCCATCGCAACCTTAGATTTATAGAAACCACACATCGAATAATTGCCAAAATTTACAAGATGTACATAATTAATTAAAAAAATCACACTGTACGTCAATTTTAACATAAAACACAACCGACTTATCTGTTTTTCACAAGTTGACTATTGTCGTACGCACGGACTAGCTGATAGTTAATTAAACCACTGCCCCGTTTTCATATTAGCGGTCATGCCCTAAGTGTGTAATTGTGTCAAAAATCATCGGGTTCACACCTCTGCGGTATCGCGGATTGACGTTCGGTTTATTCGGGTGTTTTAAGTTAAACGAGATTAAATTTGCGATAAAATCGTTCGGTATTCAATTTAGAGAGGGTTCGATTTATTAAGTTTATATATATTTATTTCTAATTATAATAAGAATGAAACAAATCGGGACCGACATACCCGTTCGGTTTTAACAAGGATTCGGTTGTCACACGGTTTGGTTTGGACAGGTATCACTGTACTATATACCCTTTTTACATTTCTCTTATCGAGTACTGTATCTCCCTAGATAAAGCGAATGGAGAACGAGGCTGACGATGTATGGGCTGCATTCGTTCATAAATGAAGATGATGTTCAGTGGAGAAAATGTCGAATAAACTTATAAAATGTTGTTTGTTTTAATTCAACTTGTCTCTGTTATATTCACAAAATTACGTGTTCGTGGATATGTTTCAAATACTTAAATTATAATGCAAAAAATGTAACAATATAGCAAAATCTGCTAACAAAACTATGTTTGACATCGTGATTACCTTACTTCATATTCAGATATGATTTTGAATTGATTGAAATAAGTCTATAATTGCAGAATTCATTGAGTTTACATAATTAATTAATTAATTATTAATTAATCTTTCATTAACAGAAGCATTTAGTTTATTCCGGATTCAGTTTCGTCTTGGGTAATTATATAACAGATTGACAGTTACAAATAACATCATTATTATTATTATTATTATTATCATTATTATTATTATTATTATTATTATTATTATTATTATTATTATTATTAGTTTAACACAATTTCATCGATTAACCTAATTTGTATGCATACAAATAAATATTCCATTGGAAAATAAAACACATTTTCCATAGAAACGCATATTTTCCAAGTTAATTTTTTACGAAGAATTTGTAATTTTTAAGCGAAAATCATAAATGGTGCATACAATAATGCTATAATAAATGCGCTTCTACAATAGGCATATCACCGAAAATGTTACTGATACAACGTGGGCGCAGTTCTATGCCATACCGCTCGAGTCGAACATAAATGTACACACAATACTGTAGTTATAAATAAATGTACCTACAGGCAAAACATTGTATCTACGGCATGATTTTGCACCGAAATGTCTGTATGTTAGCGGGTATAAATTTAGATCTTCGGGTATATTGTCTGACCTAAACCAGTAATGTAGGCACAATTCGGAACCTGCAGGAATATCTATTCAAAGATGTTTTCTTTAAATAATGACCCAAACGGTACGACAAACAGTTCGGTTGCAGTCCGGCAATACTAACACGGGGAAACAGACGGGTTTTTAATATTGCGGATAAGCGTTTCAAACAGACAAGTTAAATCTAAATGTGCGTGCTATCCATTATTATGGTCCTATACGTACATGCCTGTAGAATTAGGCCACACTATATATTAATGTTAAAAAGAGTGCCTTACCTTTATACGAAGGTTTGTTTGACAACCGAATCGATCGATTAACAACCTATCGTATAAACTGTAGCTTTATCCGATCGCTATTTTAGCACATGTTTATTCGATCGCTATTTTAGCACACGTTTATTCGATCGTTATTGTTCCAACGGTATGTATTTCACTGTGATGTCATACCAAATAATTCCGTTTGCTGCAAACAACACACCCAGTGTTAAATCTGGGAAATGAAAGTATTGTTTTATTCAATTATTTTTAACATGTGTTCATGCCGTTTTCGTGATGTATGAGCATAGCAAAATTGAATAAATAGAATATTAGGTAAGTGTTGGATCAAGATGAAGTTTATCATCATCGGCACGAAACATTTAAACTTTTTCTAAGTCTCGCATGATAAACTTCATATTTATCCAACCCTCACCTTATATTGTCTATATTCATATATTAGTTCATTGAAAAAGTTAAGATCGTGTTTGTTTGGCTCTTTTCTTGTTTACACCTTAACACAAGTCCCATATTTCACAAGTCAGACTACCGCAGCATAATGTTAAATATACTTCATACGTAATTTATCGTCTACGCCTTTCTGCTGCTCATACTATCATTACAAGGAGGCCACTTGTTCGTGGACATAGTCCCTTTAAGGAGCAACCGTCACGTAGGCCACTTGTTCGTGGACATAGTCCCTTTAAGGAAAAATCGTCACGTAGGCCACTTGTTCGAAGACATAGTCCCTTTAAGGAAAAATCGTCACGTAGGCCACATGTTCGTAGACATAGTCACTTTAAGGAAAAATTGTCACGAAGGCCACTTGTTCGTAGACATAGTCCCTTTAAGGAACAATCGTCACGTAGGCCACTTGTTCGTGGACATAGTCCCTTTAAGGAAAAATCGTCACGTAGGCCACTTGTTCGTAGACATAGTCCCTTTAAGGAAAAATCGTCACGTAGGCCATTTGTTCGTAGACATAGTCCCTTTAAGGAAAAATCTTCACGTAGGCCACTAGTTCGTAGAAATAGTCCCTTTAATGAAAAATCGTCACGTAGGCCACTTGTTCGGAGACATAGTCCCTTTAAGGAACAATCGTCACGTAGGCCACTTGTTCGTGGACATAGTCCCTTTAAGGAACAATCGTCACGTGGGCCACTTGTTCGTATACATAGTCCCTTTAAGGAACAATCGTCACGTAGGCCACTTGTTCGTGGACATAGTCCCTTTAAGGAAAAATCGTCACGTAGGCCACTTGTTCGTAGACATAGTCCCTTTAAAGAAACATCGTCACGTAGGCCACATGTTCGTAGACATAGTCACTTTAATAAAAATTCGTCACGAAGGCCACTTGTTCGTAGACATAGTCCCTTTAAGGAAAAATCGTCACGTAGGCCACTTGTTCGTGGACATAGTCCCTGTAAGGAAAAATTGTCACGTAGGCCACTTGTTCGTAGACATAGTCCCTTTAAGGAACAATCGTCACGTAGGCCACTTGTTCGTGGACATAGTCCCTTTAAGGAAAAATCGTCACGTAGGCCACTTGTTCGTAGACATAGTCCCTTTAAGGAAAAATTGTCACGTAGGCCATTTGTTCGTAGACATAGTCCCTTTAAGGAAAAATCTTCACGTAGGCCACTAGTTCGTAGAAATAGTCCCTTTAATGAAAAATCGTCACGTAGGCCACTTGTTCGTAGACATAGTCCCTTTAAGGAACAATCGTCACGTAGGCCACTTGTTCGTGGACATAGTCCCTATAAGGTACAATCGTCACGTAGGCCACTTGTTCGTGGACATAGTCCATTTAAGGAACAATCGTCACGTAGGCCACTTATTCGTAGACATAGTCCCTTTAAGGAACAATCGTCACGTAGGCCACTTGTTCGTGAACATAGTCCCTTTAAGGAAAAATCGTCACGTAGGCCACTTGTTCGTAGACATAGTCCCTTTAAAGAAAAATCGTCACGTATACCACTTGTTCGTAGACATAGTCCCTTTAAGAAAAATCTTCACGTAGGCCACTAGTTCGTGGACATAGTCCCTTTAAGGAACAATCGTCACGTAGGCCACTTGTTCGTAGACATTTAAGAAATAAGCGTCACGTTATAGTGATAATTCAATTACAGCAATCGTTCTCAAAATTACACAGTTTAACCTATGCTATTAATGTTAATACAGTTTTGCTCTTAGTGTAATATCTAAACATCAGATCATAGGTATGAACATTGATATATAGCAAATGAAATTACGAAAAAGTGAATACTTTATTCTTATGTATTATGTTAGTAAAATGTTTTAGATGTCATTCCGGATATTTGTTGGCAGGTTAAAACCCCTTAAATGTGGTCCTTACATCGTGGTTTATATTTGTGAGTTTGAGTTGAACGTTTTTAACCACGCGAGGTATTTATTGACAACGCAAAACATTCTTCTTCCAACCCGATAGAGCGTTGGTACAGAGGTTTAACTTGTAAAAGGGACTTGTTCACAGATTTTTCGTATTTAAAAAAAAGAGTTTTTTCATGTCTTAACTGCAAAAACCGAAGCATCTGAATTAGCACAAACCAATATAATATACAGAAAACAGTAAAATATTTTCCTTAGCCATAACTCGAAATTCGGTATCAACAATCTGTAACCTAGACCCTGGACAACTCGACCAACCGAGATTTCAAACATGGTAATGCAGTTTTAACGCTATGCATGTATTACACATTTTTTCTCAAAATACCGAGGAAAAGCCTTACACACGCTTGATAAATTTCTCCATTTCAATTGGTGACTTTTCATAAACGACACTATATTTCCAATATATTGTTTTGCCCGGATTTTTACTTTGCTTGTGTATATATTATGTAATTTTCATATGGGGATTTTTGACAGAAAATAAAGTTTAACATCGTCAACTTTCCCGTATGCAAACAAGTCATTTAAATATTATTGACTATATTATAATATATGTCTTAAGATTAATACATACTTATAGAGTCGTACAGTTCGTCTCATACAGAGATTCAGCAGATCAGGAAAACTATCTCAACTCTGCCAAAGAAACACTCATAAACATCAGACCGCTAGATGTAGATGCGAACTTATGGAATAGTGATAGCTGGAAAGTCGCTTGTGCAATTGAGTTTGATGCCAATAATACACATGTGTTCCTAATGTGTTGTTGGTGTATATGTGTAGGTCATGAAAACAGTTTATATAGGGAATACTTGTGGGCAAGTGAATGTGTATGTTTACGAAATTAATTAGCAGGCCTCTTCGACTACTCTGCTTGCTAGGCGGCTCCATGATATCATCCGATTAACACATGAAATGATTGCATGCGTCCCCATGTTTCACCAAGACAGACTGTTTGCAATGTCAAAATTGCAATGAAGCTCAGTTATGTTTTGACTGACTCTTGGGAAGACTGAAACCAGCCAGTTGATGTTCTAAATTATTTGATACGTCAATTTATATTTTGTAAACAGGCATATATGTGTGCAGTGCCAAGGTCGGTTCATAAAGTAGCATATTGATCGGAGGTTAAACTTATTAATTGCAAGGTTATGCATTCAATGAACATGATCATAACATGGTTAGTACATCTATAAATGTGAGCTAGGGAAAATAACACAATAAATTAATACGAACAAAACGATGGTAAGCGGCCCATAAACATTCGATAAGATTTATAAATTACATAATCAATCATTAACACGTACTGCTGGATGTGCACACAGATGCAAGGTCTGAAATCTAAATCTTTTTATTTTTATTTTGATAATCGCATATGCAAATTTTAGGTAAAGACGTATGATATATCTAATAATATGTGTCCAAGTACCACACGCAGCACGAATCCCTCACTAAGCGTCCAAGTTTTACATTAAAGATTTTGTTCGTTTATTTGTTCGGAAATGTCGAGTTATCGGTAATTAGACCACAGCTATCGCCAGCCGATCAATCAGAGGCAAGAAACGCGTTGTATAAATCCAACACACTAGCAGTAAGGTGTTGGTTGATATAACAATCGATTTCCTCGTGCGCAAGTAGCGGTGTAACGGCTAAATAAACTCTGTTTTGAGTTTAATTTATGTTGTTTTCAACAAAGTCAATGTAGTAGTAGTTATAGTAGTAGTAGTTGTTGTTGTTGTTGTGGTAGTGGTGGAGTAGTAGAACTTGTTGTTGTTGTCGATTATGTTGTTGTTTTTCATGATGCTGCTGTTCATGTTGTTGTTAGTGTTGTTGTTGTTCATGTTGTTATTCGTGTTGTTGTTGTTTGTGTTGTTCTTCGTGTTGTTCTTTGTGTTGTTGTTGTTGTTTATGTTGTTCTGTGTATTGTTGTTCATGTTGTTGTAGTTCGTGTTGTTGTTGATCATGTTGTTTCTGGTGTTTTTGTTGTAGTTAGTGTAGTTGATCGTGTTTTTTTTCGTGATATTGTTGTGCAAGTTGTTATTCGTGTTGTTATTGTTGTAGTTTGTGTTGTTGTTGTTCGTGCTGTTGATGTTCTCATTGTTTTTCGGGTTGTTATAGTAGTGAGTAGCAATTGCGAAGGATGTGTTGGTATTTTAAGTACTATTAGTGGTTGATGTTTTTGCTGTTGTTGTTATAACTTAAGTATGATTAATTTTAATTATTTGACGTCAAATAGCGTATTGATTTCTTAAATATGATTTTTTCTTAAATGCTAGAACATTGCTAGTCAAAATTGTCATAAATTAAGTTGTTCGCTCGTGCACAGCGAGGTTTTTGTCTGGCAAATACTTATCATAGTATGACATCACGCTAAATAATAATACTTATGCTAATGAGTCTACTAATATAAAAATACCAGTAATAATACTACTGAAAATAAGACGAATAATAGTTTAAAGGCAAGACTTCCGATAAGTCATAAAGAAATCGAGGGACGGACAGTAGGCATCGAAACAAGTACAGGGAAAATGGTCAGCTAGTCTAGCGGTTGATGGTCAGAAAGCCGGCTAAGATACAAAGACATCGTAGGCGCCACACTGGTTGGACGTCAAAGGCTGGAGCAGAATCTAACACAAAGGCTGGGGCAGAATCTAACACAAAGGTTGGGGCAGAACCTAACACAAAGGTTGGGGCAGAACCTAACACAAAGGTTGAGCTCAGCATCAAATCAACATCGAAGGCAGCCGGTGCAAAAGGTATGCTTGGTTGAAGAGGAGGAGGGAAGAGCCAAGACAGTGACTATGGGATTACAAAGTGCATATACTAAGTGTTCAACATCGAAGGCAGCCTTTGCAAAAGGTATGCTTGGTTGAAGAGGAGGAGGGAAGAGATAAGACAGTGACTATGGGATTTCAAAGTGCATATACTAAGTATTCAACATCAAAAAAGCACTGACACTTTCAGATATCAGTCGCTATCAGCTGTGTGCAGCTCAGCCTTCGAATTCTGCTTAGGTATGTTTATGATATGCGAGCCGTTACCAGACAATATAAGCCGTTGGCTACTCCGAGACAACCCAGTGTATTAGTTATGTGAGTCTAACATAGCTACAATATAACATATTCTCTCATCATGCAAGACAGAATTGACACAAGGGCCATACACATAAGATGAATACACGATACAGTCCTCGGAGAAATCAAGCAGACATCTTAGAGCATGCAAGAGGAAGCCACACCAACCTCAAACAATCATGTTTGTTAAGCAAGGTTATGCTGCACGAAAGCAAGTGCATTTAAGCAAGTGCATCTAATGAAGTCTGTCAGTATTGCCAATGGAACTAAACTATGGACATAAGGAAGACGCTGATATTCCTGATATCGTCCACACTACATCACGATATGAAATTGCTATCACGGCTATTGTCTCGTTCTTTTACCGACGGTGAAAATCTGCCGGGTTTTCACATTATATCATATAGAGGAAAGCTCTGAAACAGTCTAGTATTGCACATGATAAAAATGGATTTTAACACTGGACAAGTGATACTCGCAAAATACAATGCCTAATTACACACAACTGCTTGATCATACAGATATGAACAACAAAGCGGTAATTATTTTTAAGTAACTGTATTGACTATATATTAGGTCAGTACAAATACTGCCAATGATATTATACCAGTTAGGTTACATTAGCTCAGTTGGCTGATTTCTACATGCACTTTTTATCTAGAAAATAGCATCACTGCGGCAGAAGAACAGAGTCAATCATGTTTGTGTGTGTGTTTGTGAGGCATCACACTGGTTAGAACAACACGGAATTTAGAATATTGTTGTTGAAGATGGAAGCATACAATTAATATTTCATATCATATAATAACAGTTATTGATTTACTCTGAGCATCTTAAATAAAATACAATATAATAAACAATACATATGGATATAGTAGCGTACTATCTGTCCTGAACAATGGAACAATGTGTCTTCCTTTTACGAGACCAGTTTGACACTTCGTCTGCAGCAAATTTAGTGGTTATTTCCTGTTAAAACAATCGGGAAGGTGAATGGTTTATAAAATATACGTATGTGAACAGATGAACACCCACCAGCAAATATAACTTTGTCAAAGGCCCCGAAGTGGCTGCATGCTCGGTCACAGCATAACATAAGTATAAACGCACGAATAGATTTCTTTTGTGGGTAAGCATATTGCAATTTTGAAATGATGTTCATCTGTTTAGCAACCGTACGTTAAAATCGATAATGCATATATTTTATTTTCGGTATTTTTAGCGACCGTTTTCGAAATTTCAAATGTTCAGAAATTTTATATTACGTTAAATGGATGTTGCTTTTTCAATAGTAAGACATCAACTAATACCGTGTACATTTTAAAGTAGTGCATGCATATTCAGGGGAGTGGGATGCATCAATACATCGGTAATTTAAAGACGGCGAGCGAATGCACACAACTTAAGATTAAATTGCAGGCTGTTAAAAGATGACTCTGCAACAATGCAATGTTTAATATTATAAATATATGCTTTGTGATATTCCATGTAGATGGCCCCTGATTTACATACTTGTGAAACGATGTCATATTTAGAGCCTGAGTCTGAGTCCGGATGGTGGAGAAAGAGATTTGAGATTGAATCGCGTAGTCAACAACGATTTATAAGCCCAATTTGTTCAGTATTAAAACCTTGGAATGTAATATACTATGCAATATTCGCGAACGTGCTGTTGTTGCAATATCTCACGTGATTTGTTTACCACAAACAACCAGTTGATAATCCATCAATGATATCACCAGTTATGCAAGTTGACGTAAAACGGCAATCAATTTGATTGTGTATAATTAACATAAAAGCCTTCACATTGATATACCGTCAATTATATCACCATTTTTGCAAGTTGACGTAAAACGGCAATCAATTTGAATGTTTATAATTAACATAAAAGCCTTCACATTGATATACCATCAGCGTTAAAGAACTCCTCATTGAATGTTTAGAATTGTCATAAAAGCCTTCACATTGATAAACCATCACCGTTATAATTAACATATAATTAACATAAAAGCCTTCAAATTGATAAACCATCCGCGTTAAAGAACTCCTATTTGAATGTTTATAATTAACATAAACGCCTTCAAATTGATAAACCATCCGCGTTAAAGAAGTCCTATTTGAATGTTTATAATTAACATACAAGCCTTCACATTGATAAACCATCCGCGTTAAAGAACTCCTATTTGAATGTTTATAATTAACATAAAAGCCTTCACATTGATAAACCATCCGCGTTAAAGAACTCCTATTTGAATGTTTATAATTAACATAAAAGCCTTCACATTGATAAAACATCAGCGTTGAAGCCTTCACATTGATAAACCATCAGCGTTAAAGAACTCCTATTCATTGACTTTAACTTTCATATTTTTATAACTGTCAAAAATAGGAATTATTTTTGCAATAAATCACCAATAATTTTTGGAAAGGAAAGTCAACAAGTGTCGATGAAGCTGGCATTTTCGTTCGTTTACATGGGACTTATATTAACACAGATTTTCTTCAAAAATATGGAATGTTAAATATTACACAAGCAAAAGCATCTACGAAACAAAAGTTTGTCAACAAATGGACGATATTTTTTTTTCACAATTTACACAGTATTTCACAATTTGTGTATATCCGATTTATAAAATTAAATCAGACAGGAAGAAAGTTACTGGAAATACCGAAATCTATACTGGGTAATTCTTCTTCCCCTATCTTAAAATGAGGATTTGTTTAATTTTAAGCAGCTATCCATGGGATCTAAATTAATAAATCGTAATTTTTAATAGTTATTAACGTTGATAGTGTTAATTCGTCCAAAATCAGTTTCTTATTTTACGAAAGGCATTATTCAAAAGCACTTGGTACGAACGGAATATACTACAAATAACATGCTTGTTCACTCAAGAGTCATCACCAGTTATCGCATACAGAAAATAGACGACAGCAAGTTACCAAACATATTTTAATGGTTAGTTTTTGTATTTTGTTCGGTAAAATGTCCATTAGAAACACTTTTTGCAAAGTTTCATATTTATTAACATTTTTTCTGGACTGCTCCTTTAAAACCCGGGGTCGATCGTTAAAAAATAGTAAATATATATTTTTTGGCATTATATCAAATTCGTGGCGAGCTATTTTAAAACGTCGCGACACCTCCTGAGAAACAAATGTGGCGCGTCGTGAGAAAACCAGTCTTAATGAATGTGCGTAAAGTGTCGCTGGCTTAGCCTGTGCAGTCCGCATAGGCTAATCCAGGACGGCACTTCCCGCCTACAGTGAATTTATGTTTAGAAGAGACTTCCTTGAAACAGAAAATACCACAAAAGCGGAAAGTGCCGGGCCGGATTAGCCTGTGCGGACTGCACAGGCTAATCCGGGACGACACTTTACGCACATGGATTAAGTCCGGGTTTTCCCACGACGCGCCACAAATCATTATTTTGTAGCCACTGTGGTAACAGCGCAGCAAACAACGTTATAAATACATAAGAAATGATTCGTTTTGAAACGGAGTAATTAAATGAACGGAGTACGGATGAATACCACTCAGGGTTGAACAGGATATAGCCTAAATCAGGATCTTCTCAATTATGGTGAGTGTTTGAACTAAATGAACGTTTCTATAGCGTTATGCATGTGGAATGCAACGAAATGTAATCCAAAAATCTCCCTTTAGGGTGATCTTTTGTTATCATTATAATTACAATTTCCAGTGGTTTCATCATTTTACATTTTTTCTGATTGGTTGAAATGCACCATGTGAGAGGCTTTTATTTTTCGATGAAGCCGGTTGCCTCTATTAATATTCATGAGGGACTACTTTTTATTGTTGTTTACACGCAGTGCTGTCACACACAAAAAGCACACAAATAGAAATACTGAAACAGATTTAGTCACATTTATACTTTAAAAAAAAAGAATTAATAATAAATAAATAAGATAATTAATTTCAAAGTAAAAACATGTAAAAAGTATGGGTTTTTTTATTTCTTTTTGCCTATTTGATGAGCATTATGCATGAAAGAAAAGAACTAGCATAGAATGAATTTCAACACAAACATAAAAAAATACTTTTTGGATAAAAATAAAGGGGGTATTTGCGATTTAAATATGAACATTTCATTTCTTCATTATTTGAACAACACAAATGAGTGGACGAATATAGGCATAATCAAGGGAAGTTAAAATAAAAAGAAATAAACATACTTTTTACCATACTCTATATGTTGTTGTTTTTTAATGAACTTCTTGATAACGACGAATTTATTCCTAGTGCTGTGCCTAGTGATACGACACCTTTAATCGTTTTTGTGAGAGAAACAACAAACATGATGTGTCGTATCAACAATCTGCACAGAACCTAAGTCAGCCCGCAACAAATATTGGGGATTTCCCAAAATTGAAGATGTCTGATGCACATGAATGAGTTTTCGACTGGAAGACGAAAAGTATTTTTAAGTATTTCGTGGATTTTCAAATATCAATTCTTCTGAACTTTTATTCTGGTTTGTTATTTATCAGTGTTTTATCGGTTTTATTTTACTTTCATATTTTTCTATGAAAATGTTAAGAGATCGTACATACCCTCTTTACTATTTATATTCAAATTTATATTTATCAAAAGCGGAAACCAAATGAAATTTAACAAAAACAGACATAAAAATACACAATTTTACAGATTAGGGCAAAGAACGGTTTAGAAACAAGAGGTGTCAGTCAAATAACAGACATCCAGTTGAACAAACGTCTCACCTTTTTTTACAAAGTAGCCATCAGAAAATTAAGCCAGCATGGTATGCAGTCATCCCATGGAGCTTGCGAAAGAATACCACAAGAACACCTCGAAAATTGTGCGAGCTCCATCCAAGTGTCACCTTTGAGAGCTGAATGTACCATTTATAATTGTAAAAATCCCATTTTCAAGTACGCAAATGACTCGCCAGCTGCAAAGCTCAAAACACTACCCGAAGTAGGCTCACGTTGTTCAATTAAGCATAAGCCAAGGATGAATTGCACAAAATTCTCCTGTTCATTTTCTCGAACATTTATCCATTCACATTGCACGACAGGAAGAAGAATATCTGTACATCCAGTTTTAGGCAAATCGTTATAACAAACAGTGGCGAATCGTTATCACCCTCTGGCGAGTCGTCATTAAACTGTTGCGAATCGTTATGTGTCGAATCGTTATTGTGGTGAATCGTTACTAATTTTATCACTCGGGGCCAGGAGTTTCTTCAGCAGCTGAAACAGAAGTTTGACAAAACGAGAAAGAATCTAGAAGCTTTGACTTAAACAATTAACATTTTCTTCTTGTTCATAGTTCTATGCAAATAAGATGCATAACAAATGACCTTTCCAATTTATGTCACACACGCACAATGCCTAAATCCGCCACTTGCCTTAATCCGCCACCCCATCAGAATAAGCGTCTGTTTACGAGCGATGTCTATTTTGTTAATCTCGATCAATCAGATACTTCCCCTTAACAACGCTTACGAGTTTTCATCTTCATTTTTGCATAAATGAACATTTTATCCATTTATTTTGTACATATCTCCTAAATGCAAACTAGCTGCATGCGGGGATTTTATTTCATACTTCGCATGCGCAGTTTTGAGGCCACGCATGGTGTCCATGACAAAATTTAATTATTGTGCTTTAATACTATGTGCATGTGAGCATGTGCAGGATAAAAATTACCATTATTCATCAGCATTACATACAATAAAATGCGGAAAGAACTGCATATTAAGAGCGCAAATGTCTCGCTACCTAAAACCCTAATTATTTGTCCCACGTGCACGCAGGGCCTCAGTTTCAGATCTATTTTTAGAAATATAAATGAGTATTTGAAGAAATTGAAACATTGTATTGACAACGAGCTGCTAAATATGGAAAATTAAATAAGAACAATAGTAAAATATGAAATAAGCATGTCCCGGTTTTTGAGCTACGATTTTCAAAGATGCAACTTCGGATCACCGTGATTATTTTAAACACTATAACATGAACCTTAAAGAAACAATAGTGGGAGTTTTGGCAATAGAAGTCAATAGAAGTCAATAGAAGTTGCTTTGAATACAGAATTCCTAAAAGAATATTATTTTCGAGCAATCTTAGCATTTTAAAGAGGGGTGGCGGATTTAGGCACTCCCAGGCTCATTTTTTTTACACTATTAGGCCTTTAGTCTCAATAAATATTTTCATTTGCCAAGTAGTTAAATGTAACCAAAACACGCCAGTAAATGCACACCTAAGAAAGAAATAAAACATACATATTAAACATTGCGTTTCAAATGTTTCAAATGTTTCAAATATACTTCACGCCTAAAGTACGGCTCAATCCACACATGTATACGGGCGTTTACAAAATTGCAACTATCTGAAAACAACTTTCGACTCGTTTAGCATTCAATCGTAAATCTAAACTGGGATGCGTTTCAATAGTTCCGTCTACATGTATATTATGGATACAAAACACCTTGTTCAAATTTGCTCATCCGAAATATCAACCAAAACAAAAGTAAATCAAAAGTAAATTTTATCACTAGAGCTACTGTACTATTTCAGATACCGCTGTGTTTCGACATGTACACAACGCTACAACGATGCGCGAATTTAAAAAAAATTAATTCCCAAATTAATTAACTCTTTTAAGGTGAAAATTTAAAGTATACACACACATGTAATTATAATTGTAATTATAAGAATTGAAACGCTCTTTTCGGCGCTTCATCGATGTATGACGGTCCTTTGGCTTTATGTAAATTAGATACCAAAAAAATGACCTTCATACATCGATGAAGCGCCGAAAAGAGCGTTTCAATTCTTAATGAAAAAAAAAATACATATTCTTAAAAGCAGTTTAGGTGGACGCGACTGAATACTGTGCTTACTAAACGCGATTGGAACAAGAATAATCAAATCGGTGTAAAAATTGAGACATAAGATGCGCGAAGAAACTGCATTCTTGTGATGCCTGTATTTATTATTATTATACGTTTAAAGACGATTTCAGTATTTTTTTCCTGCACATCTGTTTGCGCAGCAGACGAGTTGATTTAAATCTTTACAATGAGAACTGTCATGACATAATAATTTATATATAAAATCTTGAGTACACTATAATTATCAAATAGAATCAAATATATTGATAATAATTATCATGATTATAATAGTAATGTCTTGTGAATGGTTTATTTGAGAAAGTGTATAAATACACTGAAAAAAAAAAACTGGAACATCTAGCCTGGATTATACAAAACTCGCATAGAGTAGTGCACTTGCTAGCGCTGAATGTACAAGTGTTTTGGCTGTATTGACTTGTTTGTAAATTATTATGATAATTATAACCAACTGATATTACTCAGATAATCAAATATGCATGCATACGTATAACATGTTCGTTTACTTTCTTTATTGTATTTTTCTCCAGTCTGTTAAGCATATAAGTATGCATTCAATATTAAAAATTCAGGAATCTTAATGGAACAATTTTTTCTATGGTCGAAATCAGCCTTTATATGATTACAAAATGAAGATCTTTTGCAAAAGAATTATTAAAAAATCAATTTCTGCAAAGATAATATTAACATCTTCACATATAACGGATTGCTTCCTTACAATAAGCCATTTCAACCAACAGAATGTCGTCATTTCTTTACCAATAAATGGCCAATACTATTTTTTGATTAAATAAAAACAATAAAATCATTTCTAAATTGCAGTTACGGGTAGGCTATTTACATGCATTTTCCAAAAAATCTAATTCGGTGACCCCCATTTTTATGGTTTTATTGATTAGGCATTGAATGATCTGCAAAATATGGGAAAATGAAATTGTTTCAGGGAAGAGAAAAATCTGTAGAAATCGTCTTTAACCTTACTTGCTGATACTAATTCAAAGAGGAATGTACACTTAACATATTTTATAATTGGCTACACCACAGTAAGGGAAGTTACACTTGTAAAAGAGGGAAATAGATACTGCATATGCAAGGACCACGAGCTGTTGAAACTATGCGATAAATTAGAAGGTTATAGGATATATTCCCATATATATAAATCAACTCAAACAGCAAAAGTACTACTACTACAACTACTACTACTACAATTACTACTACTACTACTACTACTAGAACTACTACTACTACTATTATTACTACTACTACTGTACTGCTACCTGCTACTACTACTACTACTACTACTACTACTACTACTACTACTACTACTACTACTACTACTACTACTACTACGACTACTACTACTACTACTACTAGAACTACTACTACTACTACTTCTTCTACTACTACAGCTACTTCTGCTGCTACTACAGCTACAACAACAACAACTACTACTACTACTACTACTACTACTTCTACTACTACAGCTACTACTACTACTACTACTACTACTACTACTATTACAACTACTACTACTACTACTACTACTACTACTACTACTAGAACTACTATTACTACTACTACTGCTACTACTGTACGGCTACTGCTACTATTACTACTGCTACTACTACTACTACCACTACTACTGCTACTACAACTGCTAGAACTACTCTTACGGCTACTACTACTATTACTACTGCTACTACTACTACTTCTACTACTTATACTACTACTACTAATAATAATAATAATACTACTACTACTTCTAATACTACTATTACCATGACTACTACTACTACTACTGCTGCTGCTGCTACTACTACTACTACTACTACTACTACTACTACTACTACTACTACTACTACTACTACTACTACTACTACTACTACTACTACTACTACTACTACTACTACTACTACTACTACTACTACTACTTTTAATTGCTACTACTACTCATATCAATAATAGTAAGACGATGAAAATTAAAAGAAATGTAGAAGAAGAAACAGAGGAAAAAGAAGAAGAAGAAGAAGAGGATAAAGAAGATGTTGATGATGATGAAGAAACTGTTAAATAAGCAGTTTTCAACAACATATTTCTTTTCCCCAATGTATGATGAATAAAATATGTCAAATGCCTCACCCTAATAAGATACATTTCAAAAGCATTTCCCCATCTAGTGTTTTTGTTAATGTTTTTGTTGTCTTCTATTCTATTTTCATTTAGCTCATTTCTAAAAAACTATCAAAGTTATTCATTTGAATCTTTCAATACTTTTTCACTGTGAAAAGGGTAATTCATTACATCAAGACTGGTAAAATTGTGATTTGTATATTTCCAGAGTTATCTGCCCTTGTTTGGGCATACAACTTGTAATATTTTGACATTTGTTGCTAACTATAACATTTCTCAATAACTGTGAAAGGCATTAAATTGAAATTCAAGATATATGTTTATGGTGCTGACCGCATTGTGCAGACATAAGAAGGTAACTATTTCAAGGATTTTGTTGGAGTTATTACCCTTTTTTAAAAACAATTTTCGCTTTAGGTCTAAATTATCAATACCTATATGAGGTATTGATTTAAATCTAAAAGTGCTTGATCACAGTGATAAATGTATTATATAGACAAGAGGATTTTACAATAACTATAAGAGGTATTGACTTGCAACTGAAAATACTTGATCACAGTTATGATACCGTTCTGTAGACAAGAAGGGTAAATATATTTTAGATTTTGGTGGAGTTTTTGCCCTTTTTTCAACTTTGAATTTTAGCTTTAGGTCAAATTTCTCAATATCGATTGGAGGTATTTATTTGAAATTTAAGACACTTCATCACAATGATGGACAATATGAGCAGATAAGATGCTTCCGGAATACGACCCCAATACAGTTCTTTTATTTTCAGATATTTCACCCCTGAGACCCCTTTCTTAGAAATAGTATAAAACTACTACAAAACCATTTTAAAACATTTGTACATGCCTTAGACTTTGTCCAACTTGTTATGGCTTGGCATAACTTTGTCTGTGTTTTCATGTCTTTGTCTTTGAATGAATGAAATCATATGTACTTTGATTGATATTGTCAATAAATCTTATACAAATAATGCATTTAAACACATTAAAGTGCACATTTTTATTGTCTCTGCATGTCTTTGTCGCATTTTGTGTTGTATTTGCATGTCTTTTTGTGTCTTTGCATGTCTTTGTGTGTCTTTGCATGTCTTAGCACGTTTTGCAGTGTTTTGTAGAACCCTCAATGATGCAATCCATGTAAACACACAATGATTTACTGGCCTTGTCATCACGCAGGCGGGGGTGACGTCATCACGCATGCGCTCAATTGTTTTAAGCACTAATTTTTTTCCGTTAGACCTTATAAATATGTTCTGCATATTTGTTATTCAAAGGGACGTAACTCGAATAAAATATGCAACACATGCAGTCAAAAGTAGTCTCTCTTGACAAATGTAGCCTTGAATTATTTAATCATTCACGTACATAGTTGTAAAATGTGTTGCCTTGATGTAATGAATTAAAGGGGCAATTTCATAGTTTGGTTTTTGGACGAACTTTTCTCAAGAAATGGAATTTCAAAAAAGGAATTTGTAGAAGTTGATCTATCAAAACGCTTTGTCTGTTATGTTATTTTGGTTGCAATACATAATTATACCAATATGTATTATACATTTATGTGTAACAAAAATACTAGGGTATGTCAACCAGGTAGCACATTTTTTCTAAAAAATTAAACAATTAAACGATATTCGTCAAAGGTTTAATTTTGACCAACAATATGCTTGTTAAGCCTTGAAATTTGTGTGAACAGGAAAAAATTTCACTTTTACAAAAACTTGTTATTCCTCACAGCCAAAATCTATGAAAGTTCCCCTTTAAATCATAATTACTTTCATATATACTTTAAAGTAATTAATTAGAAGTAATCATTTGAATATTCTTACACATGTTTGTATGAAAACGTTACATATATGCTTTCGCTAAAATGAAATAATATCACGAACAGTATTTTGATAGTTCGCAGGCAGAACAATTTAAGTTATTAATATGTGTTGTATACCAATAAAGAAATTATGTTTGATTTAGAGTTATTTACCGGCTAATAAACAACGATTTAGAGTTATGTATGCGGTTTGAAAGACAAACTTACGACTTGACTTAAAAATACGTTAATATTTACAACTTAAATGTGTTTCAATTAAAAATACGTTCAAATGTTAAAGTAAATCTACGTCTACTACATCCTTGTCGTAACTCGGCGATTATAGAGTAGATAACTGAAGTAAGTTAGAAAACATACAATTGTCCACAATATATATAAAGTCTAAGAGTCATCGTTCGTCATGACAATACGCATCTTCCTTAATAATTCCTTAATAATTCCTTAAGTAAGAAATAATTGTCGATTTATCGTTGTCTATCGGCCAATATTAGGAGTTATGATGCGTAGGAATTAAATCACAAGGACGTTAGCCCGAGTGGTTTCATTGCCACGCATTATAACGACAACGAGTTGTCTATTGGTCGATAAACAACGATGATGCGACAATTATTTGGATTCTAATATAATTTGATAACTAGTTTTGCAATTGTAATGAGAACTATATTTTACTATGCTCCGTTCAGGATCGAGCCTTCTTTTTGCGTGTTTTTTGGGTAGTCTTACAACGATAGTTTTGTTCTTTGTTTATAGAAAATATAGAGAACATCATGTTAGAATAATACATATGAATCAATTTCCAGTATTTAAACATGTACTATATGTATTAAAACAAGAAACATGAATTCATAATGAAGATATAAATTCACCGTATCTGGTCATAACAAATTATATCTTAATTCATTTAATATCGACAACAAAAGTGATCATCAACTTATGTGTGTATATATGTAAGCAACGTTTTTATAATAACATGCACATTACAGTACAATATATTTAAAAAAAGAAGATATTTACATGCAATCATAAACATGTGCCATAAGTTTTAGAAAATCAATGTGTTCATGCTAAAATGCAATAACAGCGATGACATTATTATAGTGTACAAGTGTAAAGAAAGATAATTAGACGGGTATTTGTCACTATGAATTTGTCGGATTGCGCAAAAACTCAATGTATCAGGGGATCAAACTTCAAACTAGTCAACGTCAGAGTATTTTGGGGGTTGCCTATTGTATGCTTACATAAACTCAGCATCCATATCGGCTCTAGACTGATCTCCCTTTCGAAATGACAAATTAACACGCGTGCATTCCTATGTCTTATACCAGTGAAACAGATTTGGGCATCTATCTAGTTTAGCGGACCCCGAAATGTTGACGTGCTACCGCACGCATGCGTGAGTTGGTTGCTAAAGCAGTTGCGCGAAAATGTATTAATTCTTTGCAAAAGTTGTTCTATTCGACAGTTGGTGTGCCTGGACATTCCTAATGCTTGCAATGCGAACTCTTGTATAGATCCAAAGATATGTGATCAAAACAATATTCTCAGATTGCTTTTGCGAACCTGTCAATTGTGCTCATAAGACACCCTTTTGACTATTAAAAGTAGCGTGACAGTATTTTGAGCAATAACTGTTTCTGCTGAAAGTAATGACTATATTGTAAAATCGCATTCAAGGCCTAATTAATCAGGAACTCCACACCTGATAACCATTTAATAATATTTTCAAATGAACTTGCTATTCGATTCAACTGTTTTAGTGTTATAGGCATCACTATTGTTTCGCTACCTTCTTGTTTGCGTTTCGATCTTCTGAGCAGGAGCACGTGGATCCGGTAACAACACGTCACATGAATAAAATCACGTGCTCAAAATAAAACATTCAAACACGGAACAAACACATCGAAAGTTGCATTTTTAGGAAAATGTTGTGAACTATTGTACATTATATAAATGTTTGTTTATTTGGATTTTTCGCCGTTTTTAACAGTATTTCAGTCATATCACGGCTGTCAGTTAACCTTCTCACACTTTTCCTGGGCAAGCTTAGCCGATCAAAGCGGTTTACCAGTACCAAGTGCACATTCCTATGCCAGTAACTGACAACTGCCGTACTTGAATCACAGGATGGGGGGAGAATGGCCGTAGAAATGATTTCATGACCACACAAGTTAAGTGGCCGGGCTGGGCTCGAAGTCACGATCCCCGGATTGACAGTCCAGCGCTCAACCAACTGAGCTAGCCGGACCCGGCAATATAATAAATGTAATTACATCTATTCATAACAAACACGATTGTGTTGTAGCTACCTTTTTATGTTTTGTTTCCTTTTTTTTTTTTAATATCTGCGCTGTTGTGCGACTCTTCTTAATACTGCATACTGTTCCTTATCAACAACGCGAACGTCGCTCTGAGCGCGCATTAATATGAACTCCTGGGGTCCGCTTAAGTAGAAGTGTTCACTGACTTGTCGACATGCATAAAAAAACCTTCAATTGTTATGGTTACATGAAAACTGGCATTCGGTCCTATTCCAGAAACCCCACTTTTTAACTTTTATAACTGCGTATTATTATGATTGTTTATAATTATTATGATTATTATAATAATAATTGTATTGATACTGATAATGATACTGATGATGATGGTAGTTGTGATGGTGGTGATGATGCTGATGATGACGACGATTATGATGATGACGATGATGACGATGATGATGATCATCATCATTGGAGTCTTCCTCGTAGTTGCGACACACCCATTTAGTATCAGCATTACTGTGCGCATATGTGCATTGCAAATAACAGTAACTTGAAATGTATAAATACTATCTTTATTCTGCTCAAATCAATGTACCGTTTAATCTATTACATATTTTAGATGACCTTACACACTTTGCAAATAATTATTTAATACAGAATGTTTAGTTGCTCTTGATGACGTAAACAACTTTTTTAAAAATAGCGTTAAGAAAATAAATTATTTATTTGAATTTATGAAAAGTTCTTTCCGTGAAACTACTAAATATACCAGAAAGATGTATAATCAGTAAAAGATCTTTAAATACATATAAGTTCAATCGTGATAAAAGGTTCTTCAACAAAATGACAGACGTTTCTAGTGCTGTAATACGAATATGAACGACTATCAACACTGGTGAATGAGCGACGTAATTACCGACTAAATGAGAAAAAAGCTGTTCAGAAGAAGATGGCCGCGACAACAAGATCTGAAAAATCGATCACAGAAACAAGCGGAGGAATAAAATGTGTGTTGAATGTCGGAATATACGAGCTCTTGAAAAATGCAACAGAGCAATACTACTCTTCAGAAAAAAGTGAGTACCCATTCAAATGTCAGAAAATTCCAGTGCTAGACCAGAAAGGCAATTTTGTTGAAACAAAATTTAAAGTTGCTTTCGGAAAAAACTCAATATACACTCTTAATATGTACCATACCAAATCGGGCTGTCTTGTGAACGGTAAGCAAGTAAGGCAATTTATGCAAAAAGATTTGCCGAACATTGTGGACAGCATTGAGCAATCTCTTGCTGTGAACAACACAACAGTACAAGCAATAAATGAACAAATCAAATATCTTATTATCCGATATAATTCCTTGAATGAACAAACGCCAGACATCGCAGAAAGTGGAATTAATGTCGCCTGACCGGAAATCGCCCAAAGTACCAACAGTGAATCCAGACCTGAAATCGCAGAAAGATCTAAATATGACTCCCGATCGGAGATCGCCGAAAATATCCAGAATAACTCTAGACCACAAAACGTAATAAGTACGAAAAAGGTCTCCCGACCGGAAATTACACGCAGACATAAACATGACACCCGAACGGGAAGCTCTAAATATCCCAAGAGTGACTCCCGCCCGGAAATCGCAGAAAGTTCTCAATATAACTCCCGACCGGATATCGCTGAAAATCTTAAGAGCAACTCCCGACCGGAAATCGCAGAAAAAGATCAAAATTACTCCCGACCGGAAAACGCAGAAAGTCCGAAGAAGGTATCCCGACCGGAAATTGCAAAAAGGCATAAACAAGACACCCGAACGGAAAACGTAGAATATCCCAAGACTGACTCTCGTCCGGAAATCGCAGAAACTTCAAAAGATATCTCCCGACCGGAAATCGCTGAAAATCTAAAGAGCAACTCCAAACCGGAAATCATAGAAAAAGTCCAAAATGACTCCAGACCGGAAAACGCAGAAAGTCCGAAGAAGGTATCCCGACCGGAAATTGCGAACAGTCATAAACACGAAACACGAACGGAAAACGCAGATATACCAAGAGTGACTCCCGACCGGAAATCGCTGTAAGTTCCAAAAAGAAATCCCGACGGAATTCGCACACAGTCCTAAGCATGACACCAGACCGGAAAGCGCAAAAAAAAACCAAGACTTACTCCCGACCGGAAGTCACTGGCAGTCCCGAGAATAATTATGATTTTTTTTTAAATATGGTGGAGAATTTAACAGAAAGAGTCAGTAATGTCCAGGACTCACTAAAATCGTTTATTATGGACACCGCCAGAATCTTTAATATCATAAAAGATGAATTTATAGCATAAAGAAAACTACACAGATATGTCATTCGACCACATCAAACCAAATAAACGAACTAGAAGACAAACTCGCCGTCATTAAACACGATGTTGAGAATGCAAACGAAACAATTGGAAACAAACTAAATTCATTGACAGACATTATGAAGAAGACTAAAGAAAAACCAGATTCAGCAACAGTATCAGCAAAGTAAGAATCACTTATCAGACAACAACCTCTCACAAAACTGCTGAAAAATGAACATCTTTTGAAAACGTGAAACGGGAAAGAACATTGATCACTGGAGATTCCATAGTGAAGGGAATAAAACAACGGGGCTTAGACAGCATCATCGATATCAACAAGCTAAGTGGAGGGCGTATAGCTGATGTACGTACAAAAACTAGAAGACATTGATATGCGTCGGTATACAAATATTATGAAACTAGAAGACATTGATATGCGTCGGTATACAAATATTATTATTTACTTTGGCGGAAATAACATTAGCAACGGGACATCTGCAAAAGCTGCTTCAAATAAGTTACAAATGAAAATGCACCACATATTGTTTTAATGTGTGAAACTTTTCTTAGCGAAAATGTTTCAGATAACATTTTATGTATAAATGGATATGTGCTTAAAAGGAAAGATAAGCATGATAAAAAAGGTGGTGGAATATTAGTATATATATATCAGAAAGGATGTATCATATAGGCGACGTTCCGATATTGAAACTAATAACATTAAATCAATTTGGATTGAAGTAGTATGTAATAATTGTAAACCATTTCTGGTAAATATTATTTATCGCCCGCCTAGTTCATTGCAGACATGGATAGATGATTATGAGGAGCAACTTGAAATTTCGGATCTGTTAAGTATTAATTACATTGTCATAGGTGAAGCCCCTACAAGAATTACTTAACGTAGCACAACAATTATTGACCATAGATATGCCAATTGTACAAAAAACATAATCAAAACTTTTGTAGCAAATTTAACAATTAGTTATCATAAAACTATTTGTGTAATTCGATCATTTACAAATAAAATAAAGAAAACGGGTGAAGGACATAAAGAACTAACATACAGATGTTTTAAAAACTTCGACGAATACGCTTTTCAAAATACACTTATACATTAGGCATTGATAATGTTGAAACATATCATGACTCAAACGAAGCACTTAATGTCTTTATGAGATTTTAAATTTTGCCCTAACCAAACACGCGCCTATAAAAACTAAACGTATTAAACGC
Organism: Congeria kusceri; assembly: GCA_027627225.1. NCBI lineage: Eukaryota > Metazoa > Mollusca > Bivalvia > Myida > Dreissenidae > Congeria > Congeria kusceri. The sequence continues at coordinate 208,130 of JAPFQT010000150.1, forward strand.
GACTATCAACCAGACTGGTTTACTGGTAAAATAAAGCCTATGTTATTTAAACGAGATTTGTGTCATAAAAATGGCGATTGTGCACAATACAAAATGTTGCGAAATCAAGACAGTTCATTTCTATGGAAACATTTGAAAACAGTTTTACATTTTTAGGAATCAAAACATATCAAAATTCCAAAGAAACTTGTCATCGACAATTTTACAATGGTAAATAATGAAATTCACATTGTTAATGAATTGAATAAATTCGTCATAAATATATAATACATCATCAAGGAAAAATCATACTCAGAAGAGTATTTTGCTAATTTAAAGGAAACTCTGGATAAGCAAATACACAAATATGAATTTGACATTGAGTGTATTAGTTCATACGAAGTTAGGAAGATGATAGAAAATCTCAACATCAATGAATCTACTGGCATTGATGGCGTTAGCGCAAGGATATTGAAACATTGTCGGGATATTATAACTCCAGCTATTACATCAATTATTAATAACAGCATTTCATCTGGAGTATTCCCAGATTCTCTAAAAGAAATAGATAGTGGTAAATTGATTGGTTGGGTATTTTTAGACATACGAAAGGCCTTTGACCTCGTAGACCATGACATTTTACTCAGAAAATTAAAACTGTATCACTTTTCACAACGTTCAATTAAACTTTTCAATTCCTATTTAACTGACCGAAAACAAATAGTTAAACTTTGGAACATACAATCTGAAATGCTATCGATCAAATCTGGTGTTCCACAGGGGTCAATGCCGTTACTATTTTTGTTATATATAAACGACATCGCATTCGTATGCCCTAATGTAAATATAGATCTATATGGTGATGATTCCACTTTACATGAATCTGGAATTGATACATCCGATATACAAACTGAACTGCAATTTAAACTTAATAGTATACATATATGGTGTTCACTTAATAACATGTCTTTGAATCCAGAAAATCAAAATGTATGATGATCGGGACTCGTCATAAAATAACCATTTCTAGTCCACTTAATATCAATATAAATGGACATTACTTAGAAATGTATGTAGGAAGAAAATCTTAGGTATTTATGTTGATCAAACCTTGAATTGGCTTGATCAAATAGATAACGTTTGTAAACAGCTGAACAGTAAAATTACATTATTTAAACACATCATATACTTTGTCAGTGATGAAATGAAAGAAATGTCTCATAATGCATATATTTTACCTATTTTTGACTACTGTTGTACTATTTGTGGATAGCCAAATAATTCGTATATAAACAAGATTTTAGTACTGCAAAAAAGAACAGCTAAAATAGTTCTTAATAAACCTTCAAGGACTGCTTCTGTAGAACGTTTAAAACATTACGTTGGATGAAATTTAATGACAGAGTAAAATACCACACTGCTATACAAATATATATAACCATTTGCAATTTGGTACCATCATATATGAAAAATGTATTAACCTTTTCAAAAAATGAATCCCACAATTTACGGTCAGCTATGCACAAATATCTTATTTTGCCAATTAAACCACGAACAAAATACTACAATGATACACATACATACTAGTGCATAATCGTAAGGAACAATTTACCATTGGAATTAAGAAATAAATCTCCATTACCATCATTCAAACGAGCATATAAAACATATTTACTTGAACAAGTCTAATAGATGTAACACACATATCACAATTATAATACGGATATAAATATATATTTATTGAAAATTAGAAAATGTATATTCAATTTGATGTTGTTAGCAAATAATTATATTTATTTTGTATATGGAGAATTTTTATATAAAAATGTTACTTTTTTATGAGTGTATCAATGCATTGTGCATAATTTTCTATTGCTGTCTGTCGATGCTTTGTAATTGTTTTTTATAGAGAAAATTATTATTATTATCATCATTATTATTATTATTATTATTATTATTATTATTATTATTATTATAATTATTATAATTATTGCCATTATCATTATTAGTATCATTTTATTAAATTTACTGTGTGCTTGTTTTGTAATTATATGTTAAATGTGAATTTGGTTGAATGTTTGAATGTGTATGAAGGCCATATGAAAATAAGGTATGTTTTTGTCATGACAATACTATGTCTTATATGTCACCTTCGTAAAATAAAATGATTATTATTATTATAATGTTTATTAAGCCTTTTATGTGTAAACTATTTTAAACCTGTAAATCGGAGACGAGAAAACGTCGTTAAATGCACTATATTCCTAAGATCAATAACGCAGTTATGTCCCTGCACGCGCAGAGCCAAGTTATTTGAAATGCAAATTATACTTCTTCACGTAACGCGTTTCTTCCTTTCTCTGTTTCATTTTAAATTTATTGGAAGAAGAATTGGTTTAGAAATTTAGCGAAATTACATGTATGTACAAAAAACAGTGGTGCTAATGCGCTTAACGACCCTTCATGAACCATGCATTCAAATCAAATTTACTACTACTGCTTGTTTACACGCGCCGCTCAAATTGTCATCGATGACACTGTTTATTGATGAAAATGATGATAAAAGTTCGTCCATTGTTTGTGGAAACAAAACTGTTTTATGCAAAAATGCTTCCATATAAATATAAAGTAGATCTTTTTTTTACAAATTATAAATTGTAGTCCTACCGTCGATACGCCTTTTAAACTGCCCTTTATTTGTATTCACTTTTAAGAGCATCATTGTTCAATTTGTTAAGTTTTGCGTATTTCCTCTTATACAAACGAACGTTTCTAATCTAAAACTTGAGGTATTTGAATATTATTTTTGAATATATATAATTTGATAACTTCATAAACATGTAGAAAATGTATCGTAGCAGTGGAGACCAGTGTGACTTGTTAACGGTCATACTTCTATCAGCGGTTACCATTGATTGCCTTGGATTATAGGTCAGACACCAGAAAATAGTCGGCTGTCCCTCAGTGGCGTATTCAAAGGAAGGCCTTTGTTTGTTTTTTGTTTTGTTTTTTAAAGAAAATTGCCAAATGCTTCTTTCCCTTAAGCAATGTTTCTAAGCGCCGTAATATATGGTGAAACAATCTTACAATTATTTGAGTTATTTGTGTAACTTTAGGATTTTTATTTGAAAAATTTAGTGCTGATGCCCAAATGGCCAAATGGAATGCATATTGTGCTTATTGCAAATAATACTTTAAATTTCTAAAACAAAACACAGATCATATTATATTACTTGACATATGTTATCTATTTGTTATTTTGAAATAGGAAAAAAAAGCAGTTCAATAAGGAAACGTGTCTTGCAACAGCTAAAATACAGCAACTGTATAAGTTTTGATAGTACTTTGTTACTGTAAATGCATATCGTCAATGTTGTTTAACTTGTCTGTAATCATTAAGAACACCGGTAAAAATATGCACGGAAGTAGAGTAATTTTCAGATTAAATCAGAATGTAAATGATTGTAAATTATTCAGTGATCAAATATCAAAATTCATATGTTTGGTGGTTAAAGTTGCAGTAGTATGAAATGTGTTTGTGAGGAATTTCTACTTTATGAGTTGAATTAAATAAAAGCACATACAAACAACATAAGATTATAATTTATGTTGATGCAGAAACTGTATTTTCGAGATTTCAGATAGTGCGCTTTCAAAATTTCGGTATTTTCCGAACCATTGAGATACCTGCTCGAAATGCATTGATCGCATGTAAACGATGTCCGTACGATTAGTTTGTGAGATCACAAACATAATAACGAGTTTGTATTCAAACACAAAACGCGGCTAGTTTTCCATAATAAAGTGTTGTCAAAATGTTAATTTAACTGCTGATAATATCAAAAGCCATTAGTAATTTCCCAAAATATCCATTAGACTAGAAAAATCTTTAATTATCAATCTCAAATAAACATGTCCAAGCAATAAGAGAAACTATTACCCACCAAATTGCGTCACATGAACTTGTTCAGATAATACCACTTTTTGATAGTAAAATCAACAACAATGGTTGCATTCCAGTAAACTGAAAGGATATTACCATAACATCCGCGGAGAAATTAAACTGGTTTCGAGCATAGATCGATTTTAAATCGCTGCCGGCATGAAGTTCCACGTTACCATACTCAGATCAAATGGCACGAATTCTAATCGTGGATAAGCAGAAACAAAATGTGGCGACCGTAAAATCCTTGCGTTGTCATAATGACGCTTTAATTTATCTTTTTCAGCTTTTCATTTTTACGCGTACTGTATATACCTGGACCAATAATGCAACATTTCTGTTGGAGTATTATTAAATAATAATTATAAAATAAAAATGTTCTAACTAGAAATGTTCAACCTCATTAAAGTAGTCTCTCCTAAAAATCTGCAAGTTTTCAACATTTGGTGGCAAACACCAGGCAGCGGTTAGTTCCTCATTGGTACTCTACAGTAACCACGGCCACCTATGAAAAGTATCAAGGGTGGAAGTAACCGCTGCGAGGAGTTTGAATAATAGTAAATACCAGTCGCAACAATAAAGAAGGAATGCATAGATTAATCTGCAAAAACGTATGGGTGGAGGCTTAAGTTTTGAAAAAAGTACTGGACTATTCGCAGAAGTTGTACAATAAATTCATCGTGCGTAAACACGCACTAGCAAAATCGTGGTTAGCAAATCTTTTCAGTGGCCGTATCTACAGAGCTTAATCTAAAGTGGTTAGCCAATCATTTCAGTGGCCGTATCTACAGAGCTTAATCTAAAGTGGTTAGCCAATGATTTCAGTGGCCATATCTACAGAGCTTAATTTAAAGTGCTTAGCTAATCATTTCAGTGGCCGTATCTACAGAGCTTAATCTAAAGTGGTTAGCAAATCATTTCAGTGGCCGTATCTACAGAGCTTAATCTAAGGTGATTAGCCAATCATTTCAGTGGCCGTATCTACAGAGCTTAATCTAAAGCGGTTAGCCAATCATTTCAGTGGCCGTATCTACAGAGCTTAATTTAAAGTGCTTAGCCAATCATTTCAGTGGCCGTATCTACAGAGCTTAATCTAAAGTGGTTAGCCAATCATTTCAGTGGCCGTATCTACAGAGCTTAATTTAAAGTGCTTAGACAATCATTTCAGTGGCCGTATCTACAGAGCTTAATCTTAAGTTGTTAGCCAATCATTTCAGTGGCCGTATCTACATAGCTTAATCTAAAGTGGTTAACAAATCATTTCAGCGGCCGTATCTACAGAGTTTAATCTAAATTGGTCAGCCAATCATTTCAGTGGCCGTATCTACATAGCTTAATCTAAAGTGGTTAGCCAATCATTTCAGTGACCGTATCTACAGAGCTTAATCTAAACTGGTTAGCAAATCATTTCAGTGGCCGTATCTACAGAGCTTAATCTAAAGTGGTTAGCCAATCATTTGAGTGACCGTATCTACAGAGCTTAATCTAAAGCGGTTAGCCAATCATTTCAGTGGCCGTATCTACAGAGCTTAATCTAAAGCGGTTAGCCAATCATTTCAGTGGCCGTATCTACAGAGCTTAATCTAAACTCAATCCTAAAGTGCTTTGTGGATTTCGTCGGCCGAGAACTACATTGTTCGATATGTACTGTTTTCGGTTCTGAGAACATTGAGTGTGAAGTTTTGTGATGTTTTAATAACTTTTTTGTTTATAAACGGATTTTACATATTACACAAAGAACAGTCTGGATATAAAAATAATTCGCTTAACAAATTTAGAATATTGTAGAATAGCTAATAATTGAAAAAGTCAAGTCAAGACAAGTCATGACAAGTGTGTTTATTGTAAAGACAGGCCTCCTGCCCATAATATAACATTTCACACAACATGTATGTAACAAGCACATGTAATTGTCCAAATAAATATATATATATATATACACGTACCGTTCAAACAAAGTAAAAAACATACAAATTGTTTTTAAAAAACATGCAGGGAACGCAGTATTTATCTCTAAAAAACTATATCATGCAACTGTTCCGTTGCATTTAAATATCTTATTAACTTATTGATATAGTAGGTCAACTGTTTAATAACAATCTCATTTTCATTTTTAACAGTTAATCAGAATTGGTAATATTGTTTCTACCATGATACCAATTATACAAATAATGATGCCTAATGTCAGCATATTTTGAAAATTAAAATCATACATGGTAAATATGTTCTATTATAGTGGCATCTTTTTCTGTGTGACAATGTTCGCAAATTCTAAGAATACTAGGGATTCCGAGTTGTCTACCTAATTCAATTCCAAATCTTATATTATAGAAGTATATCAATTGAAATATCTTGAAAAGACGAGTCCATTGCTATAGCCATCTTTAATTGACCAACGAATTAAGTCAGAACTTCGTTGTTCTCAGTCGACGATATTTCGCAACCAAACCACAAATAAAGGGTTAAAGGTATATTTTATAATTACATTTATACACAACTGAAACATGGTGTTTATTTGTTTTTCGTTTTGTTTGATAACACGCAACTTTCACATTATTATCGAAAAATGTGACGTCATAGGAAACGTCACATTGTTTACAAAATAATTGACGGGTAAGTGTTGGTTATTGGGGTAATAACCAGCAGTTTGGAGTTCCAATGCGAATGACTTAAACCACGAGGGCGATAGCAATAACCAACGCTAACTCGTCAATCGTGTCTATTCTAACACGATCTTATATACAACTCGCATATATTTTAAAGGTCATGAATGAGAACTATATTTATCTATATTTATCTACACTCCATCCGTTTTCCACAAAGTACATTCACACGTGCGTTTCAGTGACGTCAAGGAATCGTAACAATTCAAAATGACGCCTATTTGAATAATAAACATTGAGCGAATATCATCGTACTTATTGTTAAATACAGTAAACATATTATGCTAACAAGTGCAAGAGACAATTTATGCAAAAAGATTTGCCGAACATTGTGGACAGCATTGAGCAATCTCTTGCTGTGAACAACACAACAGGACAAGAAATCAACGAACAAATCAAATATCTTAATATCCAATATAATTCATTGAATGAACAAACACAAGACATCGCAGAAAGTCGAAATAATGTCGCCCGACCGGAAATCGCCCAGAGCACCAAAAGTGAATCCAGACCAGATATCGCAGAAAGATCTTAATATGACTCCCGATCGGAGATCGCCGAAAATGTCTAGAATAAGTCTCGACCGGAAAACGTAATAAGTACGAAAAAGGTCTCCAGACCGGACTTTACACGCGGCCATAAACATGACACCCGAACGGAAAACTCCGAATATCCCAAGAGTGACTCCCGCCCGGAAATCGCAGAAAGTTCTCAATATAACTCCCGACCGGATATCCCTGAAAATCTTAAGAGCAACTCCAGACCGGAAATCACATAAAAGTCCAAAATGATTCCCGACCGGAAAACGCAGAAAGTCCGAAGAAGGTATCCCGACCGGAAATTGCGAATAGTCATAAACACGAAACCCAAACGGAAAACGCAGAATATACCAAGAGTGACTTCCGACCGGAAATCGCTGTAAGTTCCACAAAGAAATCCCGACGGGAAATCGCACACAGTCCTAAGCATGACACCAGACCGGAAAGCGCAGAAAAACCCAAGACTTACTCCCTACAGGAAGTCACCGGCAGTCCCGAGAATAATTGTAAAATAATTTTAAATATGGTGGAGAATTTAACAGAAAGAGTCAGTAATGTCCAGGACTCACTAAAATCGTTTACTATGGACACCGCCAGAAATTTAATATCATAAAAGATGAATTTATAGCATAAAGAAAACTACACAGATATGTCATTCGACCACATCAAACCAAATAAACGAACTAGAAGACAAACTCGCTGTCATGAAATACGATGGTGAGAATGCAAACGAAACAATTGGAAACAAACTAAATTCATTGACAGACATTATGAAGAAGACTAAAGAAAAACCAGATTCAGCAACAGTATCAGCAAAGTAAGAATCACTGATCAGACAACAACCTCTCACAAAACTGCTGAAAAATCCGCATCTTTTGAAAACGTGAAACGGGAAAGAACATTGATCATTGGAGATTCCATAGTGAAGGGAATACAACGACGGGGCTTAGACAGCATCATCGATATCAACAAGCTGAGTGGAGGTCGTATAGCTAATGTACGTAAAAAACTAGAAAACATTGATTTGCGTCGGTATACAAATATTATTATTTACATTGGCGGAAATGACATTAGCAACGGGACATCTGCAAAAGCTGCTTCAAATGAGTTACAACGTCTGGCGCGCCATCTCCAGGAGCAATAGTGTAATGTGCACCTATGCACATTATGTCCAAGAAATGACTGTAACCTTATACAAATGGACATTTACATACGTGAAATGGTCCGAGAACACGGAGTGACATTAATTGATTGTTACAAACCGTTCGTGTACGGGGATGACACTACCGTAAGGCATTATTTCATGAAGACGCAATACACCTCAGTGATAAAGGATCCAGAACATTAGTTTCAGTATTTAACAAATCGTGCCAAATTATCAAAAATCAACGAATCGCAAGACAGACGAACACCGTGACGCTTCCAACTCAAAAAAGAAACAATATTAAGAATAAACCACATGGAACTATATTGCAACAACTGTCAAATGACAAATCACAACACCAGAGACTGCAGAAGAAGTCCACAAAACAATCGTTTCGACAGAAGTAAGTATCCCACCTTCAACAATAATCGAGTTATGAATATTGCTGCAGTTGAATACAGTCCGCTCAACAGACGTTCTACTAGAGACACGATGAACAATTTCTACATCCCTTACTAGGATAGTGCCGACAGACGTGCTATATATAACCAAACCAATATCAACGACTGCCTACGAAACATTTGCTGCTTTTGTAACGAGGTAATGCAATTATGTGAGTGCAAAACGATAACTAAACATATTGATGTATTTAATAACAATCGATGTTTACCGGTATATATAAATCTTGAAATAGGTAATCATATTTCTAAATTATATAAAATTAGCGAATTAACCAGTGTCTCTGACACAAACGACTCAAGCAGCTTAATTAACAACACCATTCAATCTCTGCCAATAATAAAAACACAGCACATGCATGCAGCAACAATCTCCATAATAACATCGCCGCTGATAACAACAACAATATTATCAACACCAACACAATTAACATCCAAAAGAGCACATGCAACAACAACGACAATGACGTCTTCAATATAAACAATATTTACAACGTCATCATAAACAATACGTGGAATGAAAGCTCTACAACGGATGGTGGGAAAGAAAAACAAATAACACTAAGAAGTAGTAGTAATATAAATAATAATCCGATGTCAGGGTTCGGATTTGAAGGGAAAGGATTATTTATTGCACATATTAATATTCTACATTTGTGACAAAATTTAAATGAAATCAAACATCACTTGTATAATGAAAATGCACCACATATTATTGGAATGTGTGAAACTTTTCTTAGCGAAAATGTTTCAGATAACATTTTATCTATAAATGGATATCTGTTTGAAAGGAAAGATAATGATAAAAAGGTGGTTGAATATTAGTATATATCAGAGAGGATATATCATATAGGCGAAGTTCCGATATTGAAACTAATAACATTAAATCAATTTGGATTGAAGTAGTATGTAATAATTGTAAACCATTTCTGGTAAATTTTATTTATCGCCCGCCTAGTTCATTGCAGACACGGATAGGTGATTATGAGCAGCAACTTTAAATCTCTGATCTGCTAAATATTAATTACATTGTCATAGGTAATATGAATTTCAATTATAACCCATACTATAACAATTTTAGCAATACAAAATGGAATGATACTGTATAAAAATATAACCTTTATCAACTTATTAAAGCCCCTAAAAGAATTACTTAACGTAGCACAACAATTATTGACCACATATATGCCGATTGTACAAAAAACATAATCAAAACATGTGTAGCAAATTTAACAATTAGTGATCATAAACCTATTTATGTAATTTGATCATTTACAAATAAAATAAAGAAAACGGGTGAAGGACATAAAGAATTAACATACATATGTTTTAAAAACTTCGACGAATACGCTTTTCAAAATACACTTATACATTTAGGCATTGATAATGTTGAAACATATCATGACTCAAACGAAGCACTTAATGTCTTTTATGAGATTTTAAATTTTGCCCTAACCAAACACGCGCCTATTAAAACTAAACGTATTAAACGCGACTATCAACTAGACTGGTTTACTGATGAAATAAAGGCTGTCTTATTTAAACGAGATTTGTGTCATAAAAATGGCGATTTTGCACAATACAAAATATTGCAAAATCAAGTTACATCAAAAATAAAACATGAAAAGAAACATTTCTTTAATAAAGCTATTCAGAAAAATAAGGACAGTTTATTTCTATGGAAAACTTTGCAAACAATTTTACATTTGGAGGAATCAAAGCATATCAAAATTCCAAGGAAACTTGTCATCGACAATTCTACAATGGTAAATAATGAAATAGGAATTGAATAAATACTTCATAAATATATCAGACATCATCAAGGAAAAATCATACTTAGAAGAGTATTTTGCTAATTTAAAGGAATCTCTGGATAAGCGAATACACAAATATGAATTTGACATTGAGTGTATTAGTTCATATGAAGTTAGGATGATGATAGAACATCTCAACATCAATAAATCTACTGGCATTGATGGCGTTAGCGCAAGGATATTGAAATATTGTCGGGATATTATAACTCAGGCTTTAACATCAATTATTAATAACAGCATTTCATCTGGAGTATTCCCAGATTCTCTAAAATTTGCTAGAGTTCTGCCAATATTAAAATCGGGGAACCCTGAATCACCTTGCAACTATCGTCCAATATCAATTTTGCCAACTATTTCAAAAATATATGAAAGGCATATTTCTACACAAATACATTCATATTTTGAACAAATGAACATTATCCATTATGCTCAATCTGGTTTTAGAAAACATCACTCATGCCATACAGCTCTTATTAAACTAGTAGACACATGGCTAAAAGAGATAGATAGTGGTAAATTGATTGGTTCGGTATTTTTAGACATACGAACGGCCTTTGACCTCGTACACCATGACATTTTACTCAGAAAATTAAAACTGTATCACTTTTCACAACGTTCAATTAAACTTTTCAATTCCTATTTAACTGACCGAAAACAAATGGTTAAAATTGGGAACATACAATCTGAAATGCTATCGATCAAATCTGGTGTTCCACACGGGTCAATACTTGTGCCGTTACTATTTTTGTTATATATAAACGACATCGCATTCGTATGCCCTAATATAAATATAGATCTATATGCTGATGATTCCATTTTACATGAATCTGGAATTGATACATCCGATATATAAACTGAACTGCAATTTAAACTTAATAGTATACATAAATGGTGTTCACTTAATGACATGTCATTGAATCCAGAAAAATCAAAATGTATGATGATCGGGACTCGTAATAAATAACCATTTCTAGTCCACTTAATATCAATATAAATGGAAATGTATGTAGGAAGAAAATTTTATGTATTTATGTTGATCAATCATTGAATTGGAATGATCAAATAATTTAACGTTTGTAAACAGCTGAACAGTAAAATTACATTATTAAAACACATCATATACTTTGTCAGTGATGAAATAAAAGAAATGTTTTATAATGCATATATTTTACCTATTTTTGACTACTGTTGTACTATTTTGGGAAAACAGAAAAATTCGTATATAAACAAGATTTTAGTACTACAAAAAGGAACAGCTAAAATAGTTTTTAATAAAACTTCAAGGACTGCTTCTGTAAAACTTTTCAAAACATTACGTTGGATGAAATTTAATGACAGAGTAAAATACCACACTGCTATACAAATATATGAAACCATTTGCAATTTGGTGCCATCATATATGAAAGATTTATTAACCTTTTAAAACAATGAATCACTATTTACGGTCAGCTATGCACAAAGATCTTATTTTGCCAATTAAACCATGAACAAAATACTCGAAGATACACATACATACTTTTGCATAATCGTATGGAACAATTTACCATTGGAATTAAGAAATAAATCTTCATTACCATCATTCAAACGAGCATATAAAACATATTTACTTGAACAAGTCTAATAGATGTAACACAAATATCACAATTATAATACTGATATAGATATATTTATTGAAAATTAGAAAATGTATATTGAAATTGATGTTGTTAGCAAATAATTATATTTGTTTTGTACATGAAGAATTTTTTTATAAAAATGTAACATTTTTATGAGTGTATCAATGCATTGTGCATAAGTTTCTATTGCTGTCTGTCGATGCTTTGTAATTGATTTTTATTGAGAAAATTATTATTATTATTATTATTTTATTATTATTATTATTATTATTATTGCCATTATCATTATTACTATCATTATTAAATTTACTGTGTGCTCGTTTTGTAATTATATGTTAAATTTGAATTTGGTTGAATGTTTGAATGTGTATGAAGGCCATATATAAATAAGGTATGTGTTTGTCATGACAATACTATGTCTTATATTTCACCTTCGTAAAATAAAGTGATTATTATTATTAATGTTTATTTAGCCTTTTACGTGTAAACTATTTTAAACCTGTAAATCGGAGACGAGAAAACGTCGTCAAACGCACTATATTCCTAAGATCAATAACGCAGTTATGTCCCTGCACGCGCAGTGCCAAGTTATTTGAAATGCAAATTATACTTCTTCACTTAATGCGTTTCTTCCTTTCTCTGTTTCATATTAAATTTATTTAAAGAAGAATTGGTTTAGAAATTTAGCGAAATTACATGTATGTACAAAAAACGGATAGCATCAAAATGTGTTGGTACTCAACCTCTGTGGGCGATTGTTAGTGGTGCTCATGCGCATAACGACCCCCCCATGAACCATGCATTCAAATCAAATTTACTACTACTGCTTGTTTACCCGCGCCGGTCAAATTGTCATCGATGACACAGTTTATTGATGAAAATGATGGTAAAAGTTCGTCAATTGTTTGTAGAAACAAAACTGTTTTTTGCAATAATGCTTCCATATATATATAAAGTAGAGCTTTTTTTACAAATTCTAAATTGTAGTCCTACCGTCGATACGCCCTTTAAAATGCCTTTTATTTTTATTCACTTTTAAGTGCATCATTGTTCAATGTGTTAAGTTTTGCGTATTACCTCTTATACAAACGAACGTTTCTAATCTAAAACTTGAGGTATTTGAATATTATTTGTGAAGATATATAATTTGATATCTTCATAAACATGTAGAAAATGTATCGTAACAGGGGAGACCAGTGTGTCTTGATAACGGCCATACTGCTATCTGCGGTTACTTCCATTGATTGCCTCGGATTATAGGTGAGACACCAGTAAATAGTCGGCTGTCCCTCCGTGGTGTATTCAAAGGAAGGCCTTTGTTTGTTTTTTGTTTTGTTTTTTAAAGAAAATTGCCAAATGCTTCTTTCCTTTAAACAATGTTTCTACGCGCCGTAATATATGGTGAAGCAATCTTACAATTATTTAAGTTATTTGTGTAACTTTAGGATTTTTATTTGAAAAAATTAGTGCTGATGCCCAAATGGCCAAATGGAATGCATATTGTGCTTATTGCAAATAATACTTAAAATTTCTTAAAAAACACAGATCATATTATATTACTTAAAATGTGTTATCTATTTGTAATTTTGAATAAAAAAGCAGTTGAATAAGGAAACGTGTTTTGCAACCGCTAAAATACAGCAACTGATATAAGTTTTGATAGTACTTTGTTACTGTAAATGTATATCGTCAATGTTGCTTAACTTGTCTGTAACCATTAAGAACACCGGTAAAAATATGCACGGAAGTAGAGTAATTTTCAGATTAAATCAGAATGTAAATGATTGTTATTGTGCGTGTGCTGTTTAAAAAATATTCAGTGATCAAATATCAAAATTCATATGTTCGGTGGTTAAAGTTGCAGTAGTATGAAATGTGTTTGTGATGATTTTCTACATTATGAGTTGAATTTAAAGAAAATGCACATACAAACAACATAGGATTATAATTTATGTCGATGCTGAAACAGTATTTTCGAGATTTTAGATAGTACGCTTTCAAAATTTAGGTATTCTCCGAACCATTGAGATACCTGCTCGAAATGCATTGATCGCATGTACACGATGTCCGTAGCATCAGTTTGTGAGATCACAAACATAATAACGAGTTTGTATTCAAACACAAAACGCGGCTAGTTTTCCATAATAAAGTGTTTTCAAAATGTTAATTTAACTGCTGATAATATCAAAACCCATTAGTAATTTCCCAAAATATCCATTAGACTAGAAAATTCTTTAATTATCAATCTCAAATAAATATGTCCAAGCAATAAGAGAAACTATTACCCACCAAATTGCGTCACATGACCTTTTTCAGTAAATACCACTTTTTGATAGTAAAATCAACAACAATGGTTGCATTCCAGTAAACTGAATGGATATTACCATAACATCCGCGGAGAAATTAAACTGGTTTCGAGCATAGATCGATTTTAAATCGCTGCCGGCATGAAGTTCCACGTTACCATACTCAGATCAAATGGCACGAATTCTAATCGTGGATAAGCAGAAAAAAAAAGTGGCGACCGTAAAATCCTTGAGTTGTCATAATGACGCTTTAATTTATCTTTGTCAGCTTTTCATTTTTACGCGTACTGTATATACCTAGAACAATAATGCAACATTTCTGTTGGAGTATTATTAAATAATAATCATAAAATAAAAATGTTCTAACTAGAAATGTTCAACCTCATTAAAGTCGTCTCTCCTAAAAATCTGCAAGTTTTCAACATTTGGTGGCAAACACCAGGCAGCGGTTAGTTCCTCATTCGTACTCTACAGTAACCACGGCAACCAATGAAAAGTATCAAGGGTGGAAGTAACCGCTGCGAGGAGTTTGAATAATAGTAAATATCAGTCGCAAAAATAAAGAAGGAATGCATAGATTAATCTGCAAAAACGTATGGGTGGAGGCTTATGTTTT
Organism: Congeria kusceri; assembly: GCA_027627225.1. Taxonomy (NCBI): domain Eukaryota; kingdom Metazoa; phylum Mollusca; class Bivalvia; order Myida; family Dreissenidae; genus Congeria; species Congeria kusceri. Next base: position 223,208 of record JAPFQT010000150.1, read on the forward strand.
GAAAAAAGTACTGGACTATTCGCAGAAATTGTACAATAAATGCCACGTGCGTAAACACGCTCTAGCAAAATCGTGGTTAGCAAATCTTTTCAGTGGCCGTATCTACAGACCTTAATCTAAAATGGTTAGCCAATGATTTCAGTGGCCGTATCCACAGTGCTTAATCTAAAGTGGTCAGCCAATCATTTCAGTGGCCGTATCTACAGAGCTTAATCTAAAGTGGTTAGCCAATCATTTCAGTGGCCGTATCTACAGAGCTTAATCTAAAGTCAATCCTAAGGAGCTGTGTGGATTTCGCCGGCTGAGAACTACGTCGTTCGATATGTACTGTTTTCGGTTCAGAAAACAGTGAGTGTGAAGTTTAGTAATGTTTAATAACTTTTCTGTTTATAAACGGATTTTACATAGAACACAAAGAACAGTCTGGATATAAAAATAATTCGCTTAACAAATTTAGAATATTGTAGAACAGCTAATAATTGCAATTATGTGAGTCAAGTCAAGACAAGTCATGACAAGTGTGTTTATTGTAAAGACAGGTCTCCTGCCCATAATACAACATTTCACACAACATGTATGTTAAAAGCACATATAATTGTCCAAATAAATATATATATATACACGTACCGTTTAAACAAAGCCCAAATCTTATATTATAGAAGTATATCAATTGAAATAGCTTGAAAAGACGAGTCCATTGCTATAGCCATCTCTAATTGACCAACGAATCAAGTCAGAACTTCGTTGTTCTCAGTCGACGATATTTCGCAACCAAACCACAAATAAAGGGTTAAAGGTATATTTTATAATTACATTTATACACAACTGAAACATGGTGTTTATTTGTTTTTCGTTTTGTTTGATAACACGCAACTTTCACATTATTATCGAAAAATGTGACGTCATAGGAAACGTCACATTGTTTACAAAATAATTGACGGGTAAGTGTTGGTTATTGGGGCAATAACCAGCAGTTTGGAGTTCCAATGCGAAAGACTTAAACCACGAGGGCGATAGCAATAACCAACGCTAACTCGTCAATCGTGTCTATTCTAACACGATCTTATATACAACTCGCATATATTTTAAAGGTCATGACTGAGAACTATATTTATCTATATTTATCTACACTCCATCCGTTTTCCACAAAGTACATTCACACGTGCGTTTCAGTGACGTCAAGGAATCTTAACAATTCAAAATGACGCCTATTTGAATAATAAACATTGAGCGAATATCATCGTACTTATTGTTAAATACAGTAAACATATTATGCTAACAAGTGCAAGAGACAATTTATGCAAAAAGATTTGCCGAACATTGTGGACAGCATTGAGCAATCTCTTGCTGTGAACAACACAACAGGACAAGAAATCAACGAACAAATCAAATATCTTAATATCCAATATAATTCATTGAATGAACAAACACAAGACATCGCAGAAAGTCGAAATAATGTCGCCCGACCGGAAATCGCCCAGAGCACCAAAAGTGAATCCAGACCGGATATCGCAGAAAGATCTTAATATGACTCCCGATCGGAGATCGCCGAAAATGTCTAGAATAAGTCTCGACCGGAAAACGTAATAAGTACGAAAAAGGTCTCCAGACCGGACTTTACACGCGGCCATAAACATGACACCCGAACGGAAAACTCCGAATATCCCAAGAGTGACTCCCGCCCGGAAATCGCAGAAAGTTCTCAATATAACTCCCGACCGGATATCCCTGAAAATCTTAAGAGCAACTCCAGACCGGAAATCACATAAAAGTCCAAAATGATTCCCGACCGGAAAACGCAGAAAGTCCGAAGAAGGTATCCCGACCGGAAATTGCGAATAGTCATAAACACGAAACCCAAACGGAAAACGCAGAATATACCAAGAGTGACTTCCGACCGGAAAGCGCAGAAAAATCCAAGACTTACTCCCTACAGGAAGTCACCGGCAGTCCCGAGAATAATTGTAAAATAATTTTAAATATGGTGGAGAATTTAACAGAAAGAGTCAGTAATGTCCAGGACTCACTAATTCGTTTATTATGGACACCGCCAGAAATTTAATATCATAAAAGATGAATTTATAGCATAAAGAAAACTACACAGATATGTCATTCGACCACATCAAACCAAATAAACGAACTAGAAGACAAACTCGCTGTCATGAAATACGATGTTGAGAATGCAAACGAAACAATTGGAAACAAACTAAATTCATTGACAGACATTATGAAGAAGACTAAAGAAAAACCAGATTCAGCAACTGTATCAGCAAAGTAAGAATCACTGATCAGACAACAACCTCTCACAAAACTGCTGAAAAATCCGCATCTTTTGAAAACGTGAAACGGGAAAGAACATTGATCATTGGAGATTCCATAGTGAATGGAATACGACGACGGGGCTTAGACAGCATCATCGATATCAACAAGCTGAGTGGAGGTCGTATAGCTAATGTACGTAGAAAACTAGAAAACATTGATTTGCGTCGGTATACAAATATTATTATTTACATTGGCGGAAATGACATTAGCAACGGGACATCTGCAAAAGCTGCTTCAAATGAGTTACAACGTCTGGCGCGCCATCTCCAGGAGCAATAGTGTAATGTGCACCTATGCACATTATGTCCAAGAAATGACTGTAACCTTATACAAATGGACATTTACATACGTGAAATGGTCCGAGAACACGGAGTGACATTAATTGATTGTTACAAACCGTTCGTGTACGGGGATGACACTACCGTAAGGCACTATTTCATGAAGACGCAATACACCTCAGTGATAAAGGATCCAGAACATTAGTTTCAGTATTTAACAAATCGTGCCAAATTATCAAAAATCAACGAATCGCAAGACAGCGAACACCGTGACACTTCCAACTCAAAAAAGAAACAATATTAAGAATAAACCACATGGAACTATATTGCAACAACTGTCAAATGACAAATCACAACACCAGAGACTGCAGAAGAAGCCCACAAAACAATCGTTTCGACAGAAGTAAGTATCCCACCTTCAACAATAATCGAGTTATGAATATTGCTGCAGTTGAATACAGTCCGCTCAACAGACGTTCTACTAGAGACACGATGAACAATTTCTACATCCCTTACTAGGATAGTGCCGACAGACGTGCTATATATAACCAAACCAATATCTACGACTGCCTACGAAACATTTGCTGCATTTGTAACGAGGTAATGCAAGTATGTGAGTGCAAAACGATAACTAAACATATTGATGTATTTAATAACAATCGATGTTTACCGGTATATATAAATCTTGAAATAGGTAATCATATTTCTAAATTATATAAAATTAGCGAATTAACCAGTGTCTCTGACACAAACGACTCAAGCAGCTTAATTAACAACACCATTCAATCTCTGCCAATAATAAAAAACACAATTAACATCCAAAAGAGCACATGCAACAACAACGACAATGACGTCTTCAATATAAACAATATTTACAACGTCATCATAAACAATACGTGGAATGAAAGCGCTACAACGGATGGTGGGAAAGAAAAACAAATAACACTAAGAAGCAGTAGTAATATAAATAATAATCCAATGTCAGGGTTCGGATTTGAAGGGAAAGGATTATTTATTGCACATATTAATATTCTACATTTGTGACAAAAGTTAAATGAAATCAAACATCACTTGTATAATGAAAATGCACCACATATTATTGGAATGTGTGAAACTTTTCTTAGCGAAAATGTTTCAGATAACATTTTATCTATAAATGGATATCTGTTTGAAAGGAAAGATAAGCATGATAAAAAGGTGGTTGAATATTAGTATATATCAGAGAGGATATATCATATAGGCGAAGTTCCGATATTGAACTAATAACATTAAATCAATTTGGATTAAAGTAGTATGTAATAATTGTAAACCATTTCTGGTAAATTTTATTTATCGCCCGCCTAGTTCATTGCAGACACGGATAGATGATTATGAGTAGCAACATTAAATCTCTGATCTGCTAAATATTAATTACATTGTCATAGGTAATATGAATTTCAATTATAACCCATACTATAACAATTTTAGCAATACAAAATGGAATGATACTGTATAAAAATATAACCTTTATCAACTTATTAAAGCCCCTAAAAGAATTACTTAACGTAGCACAACAATTATTGACCACATATATGCCGATTGTACAAAAAACATAATCAAAATATGTGTAGCAAATTTAACAATTAGTGATCATAAACCTATTTATGTAATTTGATCATTTACAAATAAAATAAAGAAAACGAGTGAAGGACATAAAGAATTAACATACATATGTTTTAAAAACTTCGACGAATACGCTTTTCAAAATACACTTATACATTTAGGCATTGATAATGTTGAAACATATCATGACTCAAACGAAGCACTTAATGTCTTTTATGAGATTTTAAATTTTGCCATAACCAAACACGCGCCTATTAAAACTAAACGTATTAAACGCGACTATCAACTAGACTGGTTTACTGATGAAATAAAGGCTGTCTTATTTAAACGAGATTTGTGTCATAAAAATGGCGATTTTGCACAATACAAAATATTGCAAAATCAAGTTACATCAAAAATAAAACATGAAAAGAAACATTTCTTTAATAAAGCTATTCAGAAAAATAAGGACAGTTTATTTCTATGGAAAACTTTGCAAACAATTTTACATTTGGAGGAATCAAAGCATATCAAAATTCCAAGGAAACTTGTCATCGACAATTCTACAATGGTAAATAATGAAATAGGAATTGAATAAATACTTCATAAATATATCAGACATCATCAAGGAAAAATCATACTTAGAAGAGTATTTTGCTAATTTAAAGGAATCTCTGGATAAGCGAATACACAAATATGAATTTGACATTGAGTGTATTAGTTCATATGAAGTTAGGATGATGATAGAACATCTCAACATCAATAAATCTACTGGCATTGATGGCGTTAGCGCAAGGATATTGAAACATTGTCGGGATATTATAACTCAGGCTTTAACATCAATTATTAATAACAGCATTTCATCTGGAGTATTCCCAGATTCTCTAAAATTTGCTAGAGTTCTGCCAATATTAAAATCGGGGAACCCTGAATCACCTTGCAACTATCGTCCAATATCAATTTTGCCAACTATTTCAAAAATATATGAAAGGCATATTTCTACACAAATACATTCATATTTTGAACAAATGAACATTATCCATTATGCTCAATCTGGTTTTAGAAAACATCACTCATGCCATACAGCTCTTATTAAACTAATAGACACATGGCTAAAAGAAATAGATAGTGGTAAATTGATTGGTTCGGTATTTTTAGACATACGAACGGCCTTTGACCTCGTACACCATGACATTTTACTCAGAAAATTAAAACTGTATCACTTTTCACAACGTTCAATTAAACTTTTCAATTCCTATTTAACTGACCGAAAACAAATGGTTAAAATTGGGAACATACAATCTGAAATGCTATCGATCAAATCTGGTGTTCCACACGGGTCAATACTTGTGCCGTTACTATTTTTGTTATATATAAACGACATCGCATTCGTATGCCCTAATATAAATATAGATCTATATGCTGATGATTCCATTTTACATGAATCTGGAATTGATACATCCGATATATAAACTGAACTGCAATTTAAACTTAATAGTATACATAAATGGTGTTCACTTAATGACATGTCATTGAATCCAGAAAAATCAAAATGTATGATGATCGGGACTCGTAATAAATAACCATTTCTAGTCCACTTAATATCAATATAAATGGAAATGTATGTAGGAAGAAAATTTTATGTATTTATGTTGATCAATCATTGAATTGGAATGATCAAATAATTTAACGTTTGTAAACAGCTGAACAGTAAAATTACATTATTAAAACACATCATATACTTTGTCAGTGATGAAATAAAAGAAATGTTTTATAATGCATATATTTTACCTATTTTTGACTACTGTTGTACTATTTTGGGAAAACAGAAAAATTCGTATATAAACAAGATTTTAGTACTACAAAAAGGAACAGCTAAAATAGTTTTTAATAAAACTTCAAGGACTGCTTCTGTAAAACTTTTCAAAACATTACGTTGGATGAAATTTAATGACAGAGTAAAATACCACACTGCTATACAAACATATGAAACCATTTGCAATTTGGTGCCATCATATATGAAAGATTTATTAACCTTTTAAAACAATGAATCACTATTTACGGTCAGCTATGCACAAAGATCTTATTTTGCCAATTAAACCATGAACAAAATACTCGAAGATACACATACATACTTTTGCATAATCGTATGGAACAATTTACCATTGGAATTAAGAAATAAATCTTCATTACCATCATTCAAACGAGCATATAAAACATATTTACTTGAACAAGTCTAATAGATGTAACACAAATATCACAATTATAATACTGATATAGATATATTTATTGAAAATTAGAAAATGTATATTGAAATTGATGTTGTTAGCAAATAATTATATTTGTTTTGTACATGAAGAATTTTTTTATAAAAATGTAACATTTTTATCAGTGTATCAATGCATTGTGCATAAGTTTCTATTGCTGTCTGTCGATGCTTTGTAATTGATTTTTATTGAGAAAATTATTATTATTATTATTATTTTATTATTATTATTATTATTATTATTGCCATTGTCATTATTACTATCATTATTAAATTTACTGTGTGCTCGTTTTGTAATTATATGTTAAATTTGAATTTGGTTGAATGTTTGAATGTGTATGAAGGCCATATATAAATAAGGTATGTGTTTGTCATGACAATACTATGTCTTATATTTCACCTTCGTAAAATAAAGTGATTATTATTATTAATGTTTATTTAGCCTTTTACGTGTAAACTATTTTAAACCTGTAAATCGGAGACGAGAAAACGTCGTCAAACGCACTATATTCCTAAGATCAATAACGCAGTTATGTCCCTGCACGCGCAGTGCCAAGTTATTTGAAATGCAAATTATACTTCTTCACTTAATGCGTTTCTTCCTTTCTCTGTTTCATATTAAATTTATTTAAAGAAGAATTGGTTTAGAAATTTAGCGAAATTACATGTATGTACAAAAAACGGATAGCATCAAAATGTGTTGGTACTCAACCTCTGTGGGCGATTGTTAGTGGTGCTCATGCGCATAACGACCCCCCCATGAACCATGCATTCAAATCAAATTTACTACTACTGCTTGTTTACCCGCGCCGGTCAAATTGTCATCGATGACACAGTTTATTGATGAAAATGATGGTAAAAGTTCGTCAATTGTTTGTAGAAACAAAACTGTTTTTTGCAATAATGCTTCCATATATATATAAAGTAGAGCTTTTTTTACAAATTATAAATTGTAGTCCTACCGTCGATACGCCCTTTAAAATGCCTTTTATTTTTATTCACTTTTAAGTGCATCATTGTTCAATGTGTTAAGTTTTGCGTATTACCTCTTATACAAACGAACGTTTCTAATCTAAAACTTGAGGTATTTGAATATTATTTGTGAAGATATATAATTTGATATCTTCATAAACATGTAGAAAATGTATCGTAACAGGGGAGACCAGTGTGTCTTGATAACGGCCATACTGCTATCTGCGGTTACTTCCATTGATTGCCTCGGATTATAGGTGAGACACCAGTAAATAGTCGGCTGTCCCTCCGTGGTGTATTCAAAGGAAGGCCTTTGTTTGTTTTTTGTTTTGTTTTTTAAAGAAAATTGCCAAATGCTTCTTTCCTTTAAACAATGTTTCTACGCGCCGTAATATATGGTGAAACAATCTTACAATTATTTAAGTTATTTGTGTAACTTTAGGATTTTTATTTGAAAAAATTAGTGCTGATGCCCAAATGGCCAAATGGAATGCATATTGTGCTTATTGCAAATAATACTTAAAATTTCTTAAAAAACACAGATCATATTATATTACTTAAAATGCGTTATCTATTTGTAATTTTGAATAAAAAAGCAGTTGAATAAGGAAACGTGTTTTGCAACAGCTAAAATACAGCAACTGGTATAAGTTTTGATAGTACTTTGTTACTGTAAATGTATATCGTCAATGTTGCTTAACTTGTCTGTAACCATTAAGAACACCGGTAAAAATATGCACGGAAGTAGAGTAATTTTCAGATTAAATCAGAATGTAAATGATTGTTATTGTGCGTGTGCTGTTTAAAAAATATTCAGTGATCAAATATCAAAATTCATATGTTCGGTGGTTAAAGTTGCAGTAGTATGAAATGTGTTTGTGATGATTTTCTACATTATGAGTTGAATTTAAAGAAAATGCACATACAAACAACATAGGATTATAATTTATGTCGATGCTGAAACCGTATTTTCGAGATTTTAGATAGTACGCTTTCAAAATTTAGGTATTCTCCGAACCATTGAGATACCTGCTCGAAATGCATTGATCGCATGTACACGATGTCCGTAGCATCAGTTTGTGAGATCACAAACATAATAACGAGTTTGTATTCAAACACAAAACGCGGCTAGTTTTCCATAATAAAGTGTTTTCAAAATGTTAATTTAACTGCTGATAATATCAAAACCCATTAGTAATTTCCCAAAATATCCACTAGACTAGAAAATTCTTTAATTATCAATCTCAAATAAATATGTCCAAGCAATAAGAGAAACTATTACCCACCAAATTGCGTCACATGACCTTTTTCAGTAAATACCACTTTTTGATAGTAAAATCAACAACAATGGTTGCATTCCAGTAAACTGAAAGGATATTACCATAACATCCGCGGAGAAATTAAACTGGTTTCGAGCATAGATCGATTTTAAATCGCTGCCGGCATGAAGTTCCACGTTACCATACTCAGATCAAATGGCACGAATTCTAATCGTGGATAAGCAGAAAAAAAAAGTGGCGACCGTAAAATCCTTGAGTTGTCATAATGACGCTTTAATTTATCTTTGTCAGCTTTTCATTTTTACGCGTACTGTACATACCTAGACCAATAATGCAACATTTCTGTTGGAGTATTATTAAATAATAATCATAAAATAAAAATGTTCTAATTAGAAATGTTCAACCTCATTAAAGTCGTCTCTCCTAAAAATCTGCAAGTTTTCAACATTTGGTGGCAAACACCAGGCAGCGGTTTGTTCCTCATTCGTACTCTACAGTAACCACTGCAACCAATTAAAAGTATCAAGGGTGGAAGTAACCGCTGCGAGGAGTTTGAATAATAGTAAATATCAGTCGCAAAAATAAAGAAGGAATGCATAGATTAATCTGCAAAAACGTATGGGTGGAGGCTTATGTTTTGAAAAAAGTACTGGACTATTCGCAGAAATTGTACAATAAATTCCACGTGCGTAAACACGCTCTAGCAAAATCGTGGTTAGCAAATCTTTTCAGTGGCCGTATCTACAGACCTTAATATAAAATGGTTAGCCAATCATTTCAGTGGCCGTATCCACAGTGCTTAATATAAAGTGGTTAGCCAATCATTTCAGTGGCCGTATCTACAGAGCTTAATCTAAAGTGGTTAGCCAATCATTTCAGTGGCCGTATCTACAGAGCTTAATCTAAAGTCAATCCTAAGGAGCTGTGTGGATTTCGCCGGCTGAGAACTACGTCGTTCGATATGTACTGTTTTCGGTTCAGAAAACAGTGAGTGTGAAGTTTTGTGATGTTTAATAACTTTTCTGTTTATAAACGGATTTTACATAGAACACAAAGAACAGTCTGGATATAAAAATAATTCGCTTAACAAATTTAGAATATTGTAGAACAGCTAATAATTGCAATTAAGTGAGTCAAGTCAAGACAAGTCATGACAAGTGTGTTTATTGTAAAGACAGGCCTCCTGCCCATAATACAACATTTCACACAACATGTACGTAAAAAGCACATATAATTGTCCAAATAAATATATATATACACGTACCGTTTAAACAAAGCCCAAATCTTACATTATAGAAGTATATCAATTGAAATAGCTTGAAAAGACGAGTCCATTGCTATAGCCATCTCTAATTGACCAACGAATCATGTCAGAACATCGTTGTTCTCAGTCGACGATATTTCGCAAACAAACCACAAATAAAGGGTTAAAGGTATATTTTATAATTGCATTTATACACAATTGAAACATGGCGTTTATTTGTTTTTCTTTTTGTTTGATAACACGCAACTTTCACATTATTATCGAAAAAGTTGACGTCATAGGAAACTTCACATGTTTACAAAATAATTGACGGGTAAGTGTTGGTTATTGGGGTAAAAACCAGCAGTTTGGAGTTCCAATGCGAAGGAATTAAACCACGAGGGCGATAGCTATAACCAACGCTAACTCGTCAATTATGTATATTCTAACACGATCTTATATACAACTCGCATATATTTTAAAGGTCGTGATTGAGAACTATATTTATCTATATTTATCTACACTCCTCCCGTTTTCCACAAAGTACATTCACCCGTGCGTTTCAGTGACGTAATGGAATCGTAACAATTCAAAATGACGCCAATTTCAATAATAAACATTGAGCGAATGTCATCATACTTATTGTTAAATACAGTAAACATATTATGCTAATAAGTGCAAATTACAAGCAAAGCAACTAAATGTAAACTTTTGTTGTGAACTTAATTTTCAAATATGTAGTCCAAATGTGGATTTATTGTGCGACATAATGCAGAAATGATTTGTTCGTCACATTTATGCTATCGCGCGTTTAAAAACGTGCATTTTACTGAACAATTTCTTCGATTTTCCGGAACTATTTTCAAAATATTAGGCTTGGCCCATAATTTGCCGCAGAGTTACGCATGATTTGTTTCCTTCTTCATATATGGAAAACTAGCCGCGTGCCGTGTAAGAATTTCTAATAACTCAATGACGTCACCGAATCGCATGTTAAAGGTATTAAGCGGAGTATAGAGTATAGATGCGAATTATCAAATCACTCGTGCTTTTTGCTTCTACGCATAGATACCACTTACCCTGTGTTATTTAACAACGAAGTATTATAGAAAACTTATATTTGAACTTACTGCAAAGATACTTTAAATATACTATGCAAAAAGGAAGGCTTCTTCCTATAACATAAGGATATAGCAATCTAATTAATGTTTTCATTTTATAATTTATTTAAGGAACAGTTTCTGTGTGAATTATTAATGCAGAATCGATCATAACCGTGTATAAGCAAATGAAGCATTTTAAATACGGGTTCACAATCGATGCCATTTCAATGGATTTCCGGTTGCAATAAGCGAATGATTTTATTAAAATCAAAGTAGAATTAAAGTAGGGTTGATCACATTGTTTTTTAAATTATCCGGGGACAGAATTGCAAAATGCGACACGCAACATCATAAAGTACTCAAAGGCTATACAGATCCGACGGTCTTATTTCTCGTTTGAAGTGTTGCACTTAGTTGAGCAGAGTTACGGACGTATGGCCTGCACATTTAATAGGCAGTTCTTGAGTGCTTGTGTTCGCGTCAAATTTTTAGCTACTAACATACACATTTTCGCTTTTTTCTTAATTCGTGCGGACCTCAATTTGAACGTAACGATGTATCGTTTTGTTTTTAAACTAATTTTCTTTCACAAAAAAGGTATAACAATAGTGTGTGCAAAATAAGCACCGCGTCTGATGTTAAAACAACACTGCACTACCGTGTCCTGTTAACGCCATTGTAGTTTTGAGACTTTTACCTGTGCTTTTATGATAAGCCGACGCGCCGACACGATACGTCGAAGCGCCGAGACGATAAGCCGAACCGCCGACACGATGCGTCTCGGCGAGTCGGCCTATCGTCTCGGTGCAATTTAGACATCAGAAATGAAAGGGCGCCGACGCGCCGAGACGATACGCCGACGCGCCGACACGATGCGTCGACGCGGCAAGAAGAAACCCCGAAGCATCGAGACGATGCGCCGACGCACCGACAAGCTGCGACGAAGCGATATAATCGTCGTATTTTCATATCTTCACCCAATTGTATAGCCCCATATGAAAAAAATACAACACGAGACTGTGACGTTTATATCGCTTCGGCGCATCGTTTCGGCGCGTCGGCGTAACGTCTCGGCGCGTCTGCGTATCGTCTCGGCGTTTTATGTCGGCATATCGTCTCGTCGCGACTTCCACCTGAGAGATAAAAGGGCGCCGACGATACGATACGCCGAAGTGCAGTCACGATATGCCGGAGTACCAATAAGATACGCCGAAGAGCCGATACGATACGCCGAAGCGACATGAACGTCGTCTCTTCGTATATTTGCCCAATTTTATACCCACATATGAAAAAGCAAACGAAATTGCGATGTTTATATCGCTTTCATAACACAGGTCGCGAAACTACGATGTCATTAGCAGGACACCGTACAAAAGCCTTAAACACATCGTCTATTTGTAATTCAACATATTGATATTCTAAAGCCTGTTATTTTCTCAAACCTCTGCGTGACGTACAGGATATGATATAAAACAACGGACACAACGAAAATTGCGCATACATGTTCATATTTATTACAAATGTGTCTTGTATGCATGCTAAAATATTCGGATTTTATTAAAAATAGTTAAAAACCTTCATAGGTCAAAATGATATGTACGTATTTTCCTTGCTATGCATTTAATGTCAAGATACATCATTGAAATAATATTATTTTTGATCTGATTTTGACTACGGAAACAAACATAATTTCAAAATAAGTTCATTTTTACAATAAACTGTGGAACAGCTCTATGGAGAAAAACGTTACGCTTATAGCATTAAATGACGTCCAAAGTATTAATTTCTGTACTAATATGTCAGTAAAAAAGCCAGTTTAGCTGCTCAATACTTAAACTTCATAATGTTGTTTTATTAAATATGATATGGTACACATTTCAAAACAATTAATTTACATGTAAAAACTATATTACTGCTTTCGCTTGTGGAGAAAAACGTCACGCTGTAAACGTTTTACAGACACGTTTTGTTTTTTCTTTTTCATTAGCTGTATTATTTCCGATTTCAAAAACGGTTTTCAGCATAAGAAAAGTTGGAGTAACAATTGAACAGTTTTCAAGATGTGTGGCTAATTAGATAATCCTCTATTGGCATGTAGTTTGGAATTGTTGTGGTATGATCCAGAATCACTATGTCATAATATTTTATTCGCTACTTTTTCTTTAGCTCATAAAAAATATAATTATTTCTAAAATAAATGTTTAAAACATTACTTTATGTTTCACTCTTTATTTTGCGTAGGAGGTAAGTAAATGATATGTGTCTGATATCGACGTTATTTGACGTTGCACAAAAGTACCCAGCATTGTGGGTTACGTCTTACTAAAGGATGTTGCCTTCAGGTTTAAAAGTGTATATAATAATATATATATATATATATACAAAAGATTCGACTGTAACACATGTTTGAAATATATAAATTCTTATTGTCAGCCTTAGAGCCAGACAAACCAATTGAAGATAATTTACCTGATTTTTTACAGTGTAGCTGTAATATAGTGCAAGGGAAGCAACTCGTGTTGATAAATAATAATCAATAATAAATGTACTCATTCCTCAACTGTTTATATCCCTTGTATCAGGTTTCTTTATATAGAGCAGTGTGCTTACATGCGATATGCAATACATACCTCAGTTATTTGGCGCAGCTGTCTAAGATCACTTTTGCCCCAGATTTTCATGCAATAATTATGCAGTGGGAAATCTGAATGCCAGTAGAATTGGGCAAATTTTCTAATTCTAGGGAATGCAAACTTCAAACAATGGTTTAATGTATACCAATAACTGTTGCATACTTTTGGGGATGAAACATTTACATAATTGTTTACATAAGCGGATAAAATGAAATTATAAACATATCTTCAACTTATAATTTAAAACTGAGGCTAATTATGAACTTATTTTCTCATTGAATGCCATAAACAGAATAGTATATTAATTCACGTAACTAAATAACTACTTTGTTTAGCCTACATTTATATAAGCGGTATATGCTTTATAAATAGCAATTGTGCAATGTTCCCATTCATAAATCTCATTCACAATGTTGCCGTTCCATGTAGCCCATTGATTCTAGCGAGTTAATCATATTCCAGAATAAGTAGTGTCATTCTAAAAATAGCGCACGTATCTAGCAACCGTTGTATGGCTGTGTTAACATACTCGTACATGCATTAATAATAGCGTTCAGAGAATCATAAACCTTAAAAATTTTAACAAATCGGGAATTTATATTTATAAACTTACTGTTAATTTGAATTAAAATTGTGGTTAAGATATATAAACAATTAATTATAATTGCATATTTCTATCAACTTCTCCAGTAGATGTTATTTTATCTATAAAAATATGCTACATTTTATGTAGATAAAATGTTATGAAAGAAGATTCGAAATACGTTGAATGTTTTTCACGAAGCATGAATACACAATTTGCAATACTAATTATACACATGAACCCCTGATATAGCATATTTGTACTGATATAATATAAAATGTTTAAAGGCCAATGAATGTCTAATGGTTGCTTTATCAAAAACAAAGTCTGAACATTTCAAAAATCGCTGAATTATCCCTGACTTTTTCTTTTTATTGGGATACACAGTATAAATGCTTATTTGACTTCAAATCGTTATTACATTAGATAACTAACATGAATGGTATACTACCGGTACTATAAATAACTATATAGACTCGTCTGATACATAATAGTTTTAATTAATTCCCGAAATTGTTTTCTTACATTGTTAATTTGTTTAATTGACTTGACAAGTTCAGATAACAATTATGTTAGCCTAAATTATTTTGGTTATTCATATACGACTGGTGGAAACATGGATCTATATGATTGGTTTATTCACAGCATAGATATTGATGATAATTTTATTTAATTTTTAAAATTAATAAATTTATCTGAAATAAACTTTTGGTTCCGATAAGTTTTCTCATAGTGTCAGAAAAATCCGGGGTCCAATAAGTCTCATAATATTGGTGGGGACCAAAACATCTGGGGTATGACAAGTCATGTAACCGATCATCTTGTCCGTCTATTTATTTTAATTTTAAATGACATCTCAATATTAATTTCAACGCCCATTGTCGTTTTTAAAGACATTTCCTGTCTTATATTATCCAGTGTTAAGTATGCAGATTATTTATTTATACAAAGAAGTATTATAAAACAATACAGTATTATTTGTCAGAATATGATGTTCTATGAATCCTATTTAGTCATTTTAGGAATATCGCTATTTTTAAAGCATAATTTTCATTATTAGCACCGCAACCACACGGCAATGTTTTATATATGCAACCTTCGTCAAAAGAAAAGCCATGCATTCAAAGAAAATGTACGCAGAAATACAATAATTGAAATAAGTGTAATGTTAGAGCAGATTATAAGCACTAATGATGTAAATCAAAACAACATAAATGATATACTCTCGCGTATCTCGCAATTATTTCTAAACACTGCCGAATACATACTTGGATTTAAACATTTGTCGAATAACTACTCTCGATCAGAATTTCTTAAATGGTTTGGCCCTGATTGTAAATGTGCGCGCAAGTGTTTTTATAAAGCGAAATATTTATACAAATTAAATACATTCGAAACTTTCCAAACTAATAAGGTAAATCTCGGTCTACTACGCTATCCTTTAGTACAAGGGAAGTAACTCATGTTGATAAATAAAAATCAATTAAACATTTACTCATTCCTTAACTGTTTATATCCCTTGTATCAGGTTTCTATAGAACAGTGTGCTTACATGCCAATGCAATAAATCACTCAGTTACATTCTATTATCCTGTGTTAAATCTGCAGAGTATATATTTATACAAAGATTATTTGCCAAAATATTGTGTTCTATGTTTCATATTGAGTCACTTTAGGAATATCGCTAATTTTTAAAGCATACCAAGTATTTTTATTATGAACACCTCAACCAAACTGCTGTTTGATATATGTAACCTTCGATTTATATTAAGGAAAATCATCTAATTTATTATATCCACACAAAGATTTTTATTTTAAGAAGTGTGCTTTGGTAATGGTTTTCAACCGAAGTCTCGAGGGTAAACAACCTCAACCATTTATAAACATTTGTTCATTTAATTCTTTTCTACGGTCATTTATCACTGAAACAAAGTATAACAACTACGTGTAAGTAGTGCGCATATTTCAGATACGTACATTTTTCGACAGCGTTTCGTACATAAAAAGGAATATATTCGAATAAGTTAAACGAATATTCGCTTGTGATATTGATTTCAGTATTTGGTCCCATCCCTAGTATATTTTTAAAGTATGTTATTGTGATTTATTCCGATTACAAATAATAAAATGTACACGCACTTAGATTCAATTTGCTTGTTCCGAGTAATATCACGTACATTTAAACACTGCCCGATATAGATGCTAATTGCCTGCTATAGCAAAAGCTGGTAGCTCTTAATCAGACTGAGATCCATATAGTGGTATAATAAAACACATACCACATGTATTGGTTATACACATGCAAACGCTTAATTTTGGTAATAATGACAGTTTGTATATTTACCTATCAAGACTTTAGTGAGTTCCAAATATCTCAGCTGGTGGCACGATGACAGGTCAAACTCAATACAAGACTCGCCAATTTCAGGTACACGGTAGTATCCTGATAATCTTACACTTAATGACTGGACATTTAACTCGTTCATAGCCCAGATGCTGTGTAAATCTTTGATGTTGTCGTCATCGATGTTGTCGTCTTCATCGATGTCAAAGCGACTGAGTTTCAGCTGCACACCAGTCTGCTTGTTGCCTACAGCCTCCCTATAAGCAGACAGGGTGATGCGCTGAAACTTATTGTATGTATCATGGTGTTCAACAGCGCGTTCATTCATTAAGACAGATAGTTCATTCGCAGCCAAGATGTTTAGTCCACACAAAAATATGAACACTTGAGATATGTCGAGATAGGCATCCTCATGGCGGCAAAGATATTTGGATATGACATCATCAATGACATGTCTATTGCAGGCGATATGATATGCTGCGAGGAATTCCTGAACGCTTTTATGAATAAATGAATATGATCCATCAGTACAACGTTTAACTTTTCTGCTTGATAACAGTCCTGCCTTGAGTGCGAAATCCTTGCAAACACTGAATGCCGATGGGGTCACATAGTTCGACAATTGTATGTCGCTGAAAACAATGGATGTTTCCCTTTCAGAAGAGAACAGCAGATAACAAGCCGCTTTATAAATGACATCTATGTTTTCAATGTTTGGCTGGAGGTATTTTGTGCCAGAAAACATGTTACTGGCGAAGGATTCCATTCGTTGAAGTAACCAGTTTTAACCTCAGCATTATTTCTAAGACCTTCGATAACCAGGGGCTTTTTACAAAGACTTTCAAGCAGCGTAGTGTATAGTGTACACAATGAGGATCCTGTCAGACGATTTGCTGTATTGTCTACCCACGTACATAGAACCAGAGGGTACAACATTGGCGAAGTCGATAGCGACTTGAGTTTATGCTCCCAAGTGAAAACTTCAAAGTTGTACAACGTTTTTTTACAGTCCTTGGTCTCGTCAATTATGCACCGCAGTATCATTTCACTAAATGTATAAGGATCGCTTATCCCTTCAATCTCTAACAAAATGTCGATTTGCGAATTCTTGATACGTTCATCAGCCAGTTTCCATGGTCGAGACGTTGTAAGTACGGTGCACTTGTCATTGGGAAATCCCGCCATGGAAGGTTCAGCTAGGTTACTACCAGCAGGAGCCACCCATTCGTCTAGACCGTCTCGAACTACAAGGCACATTTCCATCTCCATTGTTTGTAAGAAAAGCTTGTATATACTATCACGTTTGTCTTTTGAATACTTTTGATCAATAAGCTGGGTTTTAATCATCTGCGTTACGTCATTCTGACCTCCCGAATCTCTCAACGTGATGAAAAAAAGGAAATTGAATTTCCGAATGGTGACCACGTCATCAAACGTTGTTTGTGTATTGGAAGCTGCCGATGAAGTCGGATGCCCGTTGCACCAATCTTGAACTAACTTGGCGGCAAATGTCGACTTTCCTCTGCCTGGTTCACCTTGTATGTATATACGTCGATTTGAAATATCATTTTTGTAAAATATTTCTTTGTATTTTAAGCACTTTTTCCTTTTGTGTGCGTTTCCCATCTTTTTCGATATTGATTCGGTGTATTTTTGGCGTGACATATATGTCTTTTAATCGTTTATCAAAACTCTGATCCAATGTAGAAAGGGACAAGTAACTAGAAGTGTCGTTGTAATGTTCCACCAAACGTCGGCGAAGATCTGAAATGATAATAGAGCAAACTCTTCACAGTCAGTTATGACAAATCAATCGGGCTAGCCTGTGCTATAAATAGTGTGTGATGTACATTTCTAGACAAACATGACGTTAATATTCTTTACCTATTTCCATATTAAATTCTTAAGAAAGAAGGTTTGTTGCACAATAAAGGCGCAATCATGATATTACCTATGAACATTATCAAACAAACTGATTGCTGCGCGGCTTTATTCCATTTTCACATTGCATCGTTTTGATAGTTTTGCATGCATTTCCACAGATTCGGCCACTGCTGTTTTAAACATACACATATACCATTCATTATAACTTCATGAATGCCATTCATTTTCATATGTTTGTCATAATTAAGTATGATACAATATAACAGACCTGTTATTAACAGTCCTGATCACGTGGTTTTTGTCTCTTTTTTTTCAATTACGCGTTGACCCTGCAGACGATTTCAATCAAATGCGTAAAGCTAAGTGTTTTTATTTCATACCGCGTCTTAAAGGGGTTTATTTAAGGTACGCCGCTCATTTCATATTTACTTTATTTTATTATTTTTCATCTCGATTAAAGGGCATATCAATGGCATTTCCAACAAACAAAGAGTCCTTTTTATAACAAAACATATTCCCATATATCTCGAATATTTTTTTGATACACAGCAAAATTCAAAATCACGCCTACAAACTCTTCCTCCGGTACACGACAATGTCAAATAGTGCGCATGTGCGTAACGTTTCTTCATGTACATGTACAATTCATTCATATTGATTTGACTTTTGCCCGTACAGTGTTTGGATCAATAGGTCAGTTGTTACATCGTTTTGTCAACACATAAAAACAAGGCTTGAAACAGGATGTGACGTATGTCCCGGATGCATATGTCATGGTTCTTGTACTCTGCACTTCCTGTCAACATCCTTTATCAATATATGTGGTTTTATTTTAAATCATTTCAACACTAATAAAGTTATGCACTGCACAAGAAAATAACTGAAGGGCAATAACTCCATAAATACTGAAGACATAGTTATGGTCCTTGTACCCTGCTCTTCCACTCAATGTCCTCTATCAAAACATGTGGCGTTATTTTAAATTCCTTCAATACTAAGGTAGTAATTATCTGCACAAATAAAAACAAAGGACAATAACTCGGTAAAATGTGTTATGGTCCTTGTACTCTGCACTTTCTTTCAACGTCCTCTTTCAAAGTATGTGGTTTCATTTAAAATCCCTTCAATACTAATGGAGTTATGCTCTGCACAAAGAAAAACAAAAGGCAATAACTCCATAAACAGTGAAGACAGAGTTATGGTCCTTGTACTCCGCTATTCCTCTCATTGTCCTCTATCAGTATATGACGTTTCATTTAAATCCTTTCAAATATAATGGAGTTATGCTATGCAAGAAAATTATACAAAGGGCAATAACTCCTTACTAG
The DNA here is from genome assembly GCA_027627225.1 of Congeria kusceri. NCBI lineage: Eukaryota > Metazoa > Mollusca > Bivalvia > Myida > Dreissenidae > Congeria > Congeria kusceri. Next base: position 243,025 of record JAPFQT010000150.1, read on the forward strand.
TAAAGAAATAGTTATGGTCCCTTTACTCTGCACTTTGTCTCATTGTTCACTATCATTCTATGAAGTTTCATTTCATTCCCTTCAATACTAATAAAAGTATGCTCTGCACAAGAAAATAAAACAAATGGCAATAACTCTGTAAATATTGAAGAAAGAGTTGAGTTCCTTGTAATATACACTTTCTGTTATTGTCGTCTATCATTAAATGAAGTTGCAATTGAATCTCTTCAATACGAAAGGAGTTATGCTCCGCACAAGAAGCGTGACGGACGGACGGATAGAGTGACGATGCGATTACTATATGCCCCAAAGTTTCCTTCCGGAGCATAAAAACACAAAAACACACAAAAAAACAACAATCATAATATTAAATTGTATAAAATAACACTGACTAGTTTTCTCTATATTGCATACCAGTAGTGTTTTACCTCACTTGTCCAATTTATTATACATGTACAGTATCATCATGATTTACAAACATGTGTTTACAGAAAGCACATCATAAAATATTAAGTATGGCACTATTTCCCCACAATATTTATGACTGACAGTTTGGAATCGTTTGTGACCTCATAAGAAAAGGAAGACTTTATTAACCTGTGCATGACTTTCAAGGGTACATGTTTCTAGCAATATTTGCATTCATTTATTTCCAAAGCATATACAAATACAAATAACAGTTATTGATTTCGGTAACAGATCAAATTTTGTTTCAATTAGAAAATCATATTTTCACTCGTACGCCATGAGTTTCTGCAAACTTTATTCGCATGTTTGTTGGGATTCCAAATCAACTTTGATTTTTTATTGTGTAACATCATCTGATATTTGCACGGTTGAAGTTAAAGCTGTGCAACATAATGTATGATTTTCTTTCCAGGGCGTGTCGCTGAGCTAATCAAATAACGTTTATTTATCAGTCATATTATATTGACCATTATTTAATTAAAAATGATCTATTGCACTACTTCTATAAGAAAATGATTATTAATAGCACATCAAAGCAGTCGCATTTTTGCAGCTGGTAATAAAATGGGAACGGGTTTCCTGACAGTGGATTTAAAATATACAGGTATACTGCAACACAACGTTCTTCCAACATTCGCCCGCGAAAAGTATCATGGTGAAGACTGTGTATATATTTAATTTATATATTTTTTTATAGCAACGAGGTCATCGTATATAAAGATGATCTGTCAACAGATATATTGGCAAGAATTAAAACAACCCGATAATTACCATAACCTTCATTTTAAAGTGGAAGAAAATTTAATGAGAACCATTATTGTAAGACGCATACTTAGCAATTTTTGATCACAAACTAGTTTTCGGCAGTACTGCCGGAAACTCCAAAACATATATATACATGTATAACTCGACAGATGTCTAGGTTACACAACACTAATAAACAATGCAAAATGGGACCCTAGTATTGTTTTATATATTCAATATGTTAGTGTTTCCTCCGTCATGTTAATGTTGATATCTCTGCTTTCAATATATATTGTCACTGCTTATGTAAACAATTTTGTAAATTTTAATCTCAAAAGGTATGCAACAATTATTGGTAGACATTTAACGACTGTTGTAAGTTTGCATTCTATATAATTATTCTGCGCAAGAAAATTTACCCAATAGAATAGTGGTATTCAATTTTACCGCTGCAAAATAAACATATCGCGCCAAATATTTAGCTTTTCATTGGGACACATCCACAAGAAATCAAGGTCAATCACAAACTAGTTTTTGGCTGTACAGCCGGAAACTCCAATACATGTATATTCATTGAATCGACAGTCTTTAGGTTTCACAGCATACATGATGCAAACGGAGACCCTCATATTTGTATATATACGATATGTAAGTGTTTCCTCTGTCATACACACTTTAACATTGCCTAAATATTAAATTTTTGTACATGCACTTAATTTTTGCTTATGTTATTGTCGGTTTACTGTTTATATGCCTCTTTTAAACAACTGGTGGTATCTGACATGTAAACAAACATATTTGCAAAATATAATAACTTTTTATCGATTGAATGTAGCAAATGAGCCAATACTTAAGAAAACACGCGCTTAAATAAGTATATAATAATTTATTTAACAAACTCAATTTTATAACGTCTCATTATGTAAACAGCACTATACGTGTCGTGTTATCCAAGTTGTATTAAAATCCAATAGTATTGTCTAATTTACACAAACAATCCATCCTATCAGCATAAATAACTCACAGGCTTATCTGCTAGTAACCCAAGCGGAGAATACCATATGCAACACCCTGCTAGTAACCCAAGCGGAGAATACCATATGCAACACCAAGCTTATAAAATGGACCTTACAATGCGTAACTGAATAATATACATTAAGTGTGACGTCACTATGTTAGTATAGTTTCAAAGCGACACCTGGTGGATATATTGTAAGTATCTATTAAAATGTGTTGTAAGTATTGGAACTATTGTGAAATCGACATTAGTGATTTAGTGTTCGTGTGTCATAATCAGGAAAAAAATAGTAGGCGCTTTAGATTGTGGTGCTTTAACAATTATTTTAAAATGAATGTGCATTCATATATTCCTACTAGGGCTCCAACTGGTCAAACAATTTCTTCGGGTCGGGTCGCCTGGTCAAAATGTCAAAGTTCGGGTAATTTCGGGTCGGGTATTAAACAAGTTAATCATAGAAAAAGTTAAACTACATGCATAATGTTTTTTCCTTTGAGCATGACATGTCCGACAAGTCAGAAATAAAGATTTTAATAATAAGGACTGTGATACTGTACAGAAAATAATCCTTTATTAGTATATATACCACATCCCTGATAAAAATCAGCCAACAATGGTCATGAATGACAAAGAGGACCTTCTTAAAACATCATTCACTAGCTAGAAAGATATAATAAAAAAATAGTAAAAGAAAACTTTTAAACAATAACAAATTTGCATTACTTTGGAATGAAAACGCCAAATTAACATGTGATGTTTTCGCTTTGTTATGCCTGATGCAAAGTTGAATATTTTTATTTACTTACCATATTAGCTTGTCTGGTCTATTATCTATATCGATAGTTGTGCTCATGACAATACCATTTTTATTTAGCAATACCTGCCTTTCTATGTTATTCTGCCATTGTCATCATCCTACATTATCCTTTCGAGTACACATTTTCGGATACATTGTACATCCGAATAATACTTCCAGTTGCAATTTGTTTACTTGTAATAGTTACGTTTCTGCATATGGAAGCAAATACTAACATATCAGTACTTACAGTCTTTATACTTCCTTTTGTAAGTTTATCCTCCATATATGTATCCATTTGTGTATGAAATTTATCCTTTTAAATAAAAAAAAACCACTACACTTTTGTGCAGAATCATTCCTACTGTATCTCCGTTTTGAAGATTTGGAAGGGAAACAACTGCATTAGGTTAAACTCCACTGAGTATCTAGCCTGGTTCCCGGTTATTTCTTTCGTAAAAAAGCGACCGACCCGGTACCGTTGACGAAAACTGTTGCACGGAATCGCGGGTCTTTTTTTTTTACCAGCGAATAAGGGTTTTTGCGGGTACCCGTTGGAGCCCTAATTCTTACAGAATTTTTTTTTGTCTGACTTGTTGTTATTTTTCTTGAACATGTTATGTAATGTGACCACGAATTATTCGAAATGTGAATGCATTGATTTTGTTTTATCGATGGCCAGCACCATGACATTATACTCCTAGAGAGAAAATAAAAGCTGCACTCATTCTTAGATATTGATATGCGGAATACAGGAATTCGTCGTGTTGATAGATTTTGCGTGCAATTACAAAGTGTCGACGACGTAGTTTAAACCTATGTATTGTAGCGTCATTGTTTCGAAAGCCTTATGCTCATTGAGACACTCGTGTCCGTTTCCTGGGTAGAACCAGTTATTGGCGTCTTTTTGAGAAAGATAATTTGAATGCTCATAAGAAGCGATCGAACTCACAATCTCCCGATCGCATAGCAGACACCATATCCAGTACACCACTGTCGGCCACTTGGCACTTTTCAATAATTGTGATCTACAACTTAACTTCGAGTTGTCCAAATATATACAACAATGCAAACTCAAAAATACTTTATTCTAATTTTATCTGATAATTCTACGTTATAAAATTATCTGACATAAACAGTTCTGCAAAACTATAAAGATAAATTAATTTAACTAAACGCCCGTCCTCTCTGATGTGTTTATTGATACAAAATCAGTTAAAGGCGTTACAGGTTAAAACTCAACGAATATCGCTAGCTTCGGAAGTATGTTGTGTTGACGTTGTTTTTGGAGGTTTAACAAGCTTAATTTTCCCTTTCTTATAGACAAGACTGTTGTTTCATGTTAAAATAATGTTAAAATTAGTTTAATTAATGTATGATTATATATACTTGCCAGCTGAGCTAGTTAATATCAATATTGAATGCCTTATTTGTTTATCTTCAAAATACATTTTTGTTTTTTAAAAAGTCCTCATCCGATTTGTATATATTTTGTTTGCCGAAGTAACTTTGGAATTTTAGTCGGAAACTGGTCGGAGGTTGGTCGGCGATTGATTGAAGACTGGTTAGCGATCGGCCGTACGAAAAGTCTATGGTCTTTCGACCACCAACAACCATTAAAAACTGGTTGACGACTGGTTAGCGATTGGTTACGACTAGTAAGCGATTGGTTGACGACTGGTTGTCGATGCTTGGCTGGCGGTATTTGGATTATTCGATATCAATTTAGTCAGTTAAGTGATTTTTTCTCATTGTTCAAAAAGCATTTGCCAATATAAATGACCTTTGGCTATATGTGTATGCATTCCTTTTGAAAATGTAAGACAATGAATTTCTTTTTACTGTTTTGTTGATAATCAATATTTCAATCTAATAATAATTAATATATTATTATCATCCGGTAACCTGTCTACTAAGTCTGGCAGCACAAGTTTGAATTGAGGTAAACTATCAGGTACACTTTCCATATCCGGCAATACCCTCTTAAACTATTACGTCTCCTGTAAAGTGAAAGAATGATTGAAAAATTGTGATCTTGAGACCGGTTGGTGACCATTGACAACCAGTCGCCGATTCCCAACAACCTGTTAAAGACCCTTTAAAGACCATCAGCAACCACTGGTTGTTGGTGTCGGGAGCTGGTCTTAAGTTGATCGCAGGCTATATGTGACCGTGTGACCGGCACTTAAGTTAGTAAATTTGTTCGATGAAATTACTCCACATTTTGAAAATATGTTTTGTTCCATAAAGAGTATGTACATTCGCATTTAACGTCATATTGCAAAAGGGCATGTCTTTTCGGGTAAATATGAAATATTACTTAAATTTCAGGGCTCAATCGGTTAATTCACAGAAGTGATTCTTTTGAAGACGCTTTAGTGTGTATGTTTTTTATGAAAATGAGGTGCTGAAATATTGACAATTTTTGATTTGTCATTGTTTATCACCCATTAAACAACAATTTGAAGTTCTGATGCTTAGGAAATAAACTACAAAGGCGTTACCCCGAGTTGTTAAATAGTCACGCATCAGAACGACGATTACTTAAGAAATAATTTTCGACTTATCGTTTCTTATCGGCAAATGAACAACGATTTCGAGTTCTGCTGTGTATGAATTCAACCACACATCGGAACAACAAAGAGTCTTTTATTGGCCGATAGACAACGATAATGTAAACATTATTTCGATTCTATCATGATTTGACAAATCTAAACTTAAACAGGTCCTTCTTCAAAACAGCAAAAAGGTACACCTGTTTTGGTACCTTTTAATTATTTCATATAATGTATGTCATGAGTATTAAAATATGTAAATCATATGATTTATTACAATAACATTTTCAAAACAAGAGGGCCATGATGGCCTAAAGCACTCACCTGAGAACTGGTACAGATGAAGACCATACTGTTGTGACAGGTTTGAAAATTAAGGTATCTTTATAATACACAGAGGGGGTAGAATCAATTTTGATTAAAAACATCGGTAAGTTCAATGGGCTAACTGAAGTATGAGTTGGATAGTGGATGTGTGTTTTTTTGCTAATGGTTCTCAATTCATTTTTTTTCGATATTCTTACCTGACTTTGTTTCACATTAAGTCATTGACTAGTCTGGAAAATGCGCAAACAGTAGATTTTGATGTCTTTTTCGCAAACAGTTTTGGAAAACTAATTGCAATGCGATAATTGCAATGGCTGTGCTATAAGGAAAAGTTTTGCTTTTTCTTTGATAATTTTCTTTCGAATGATGATAAATGATGCTAATGCAGGCTCTGAATACATCAAAGTTGCACGTACAAATAACTTCATGCAAGTCTTGCAACTGTTGGAAATCAAATTTAATCAATCAATTTTTATGGTCATGCGCAAACTGTGTAAGTTTGGTCAACATAGTATCAAAAATCGTGTGTGCAAGCCAATCATTGATAACTTGTTGCTGTTGTTTTCCACACACAAGGGGAACTAACTCTGGTGTTTCTGGCCCGATCATGCTTATATTCTTGTTCAGCTGTAGTCTTACGTTTATGGACAAACTGTTCACGATTGGTGAAGATTGGATGAAATATGAAGTCCATGTTTGTATATTTTGTTAACAAACATAGGGCAATAACTCTGGTTTTTGAAATACGTTCTGGCACATTTGTGCCATCTGATGAAATCTGATGGTCATACACAAACTGTGAAAGTCTGGTTACGATTGGATGGAAAATATCGTTGTTTCTCGGCACGAAAAAGGGGCAATAACTCTAGTGTTACTGGTGTGATCCGACACAATAACAATCCCATCCGAGATTTTATGGTCATACACAAACTGTGCAAGTTTGGTTAAGATTGGATAAAAAGTAAAGTTTCCAGCGTGAATACGAACCAAATTGTTGACGGCACACGTACGACTTACGACGGCCGACGCAGGAGAGGTCGCCTATACCAATAGCTCACCGAGCACTTTGTGCTCAGGTGAGCTTAACAACTAAATTAATTTGATGCGTCTTTTAAAAATGTTAGCTAACAGACGCAACACACATGTGTTGCATTTGTCTGAAGCAACACTGCTTTTCCGCTATTCATAGTGGTCTGTTATTGGTGTCAATAACGTGATGCAGAAACTATACAGGACATTGCCAACACTGTCCAGTCCTCGTCTAGATCTGGACATAACATACCCCACCTAGTGTCCGAGCCAGTGAGACCGGTCCAGTTGTTTGAGTGGAAGTTGTAACTTGAGGACTTCTTCAGGAACATCAAGCGTATCACGAAATACAACCATTTCTTTGTTTCCAAAGATCAGCCTAGTGTCCTGCGCTGTAAGGAGTATGCTGACTCCACTGAAGAATGTTTTGATATTTTGAAGTGAGCAGTAAATAAGAATGCAATGCCATCTCTCAAGAACATTCCCACACGCCCTTTAGCAAGGCAGTGGTACCTGTATGAAAACATTTCCAAAATCATAATAGATTTGGTTGATTTAATGGTTACTTTATTGATTTCAACTTGATAATTTTGATCTGGAAAACTACCAGTTGATTTTTCTTAAAAGAATCGGAATTTGATATGTTTAGCTCACCTGTTAGCTTTCTTTTCATTCAAGCTTAAATTAATTATACATAAACAATATACATTATAGTTGAATGTTAAAAAATAATTGTCAGATGGAACAATCAAGGTATTTCTTGGTTTATATTATACATATGTAGATGTAAAAGTAATCTTAAGACGTTTTTTCCTTCAGAAATTAAGGTATTCCTACTTAACATTTTTAATCATAAAAGAGAATTGTGTTTATAACTTTTACTTGTATTTGTAAATTGTGTACGTCAAGTTGTTGTCCAAATTTATCTTTCAATGGTTATCAAATACATATTGCCATATTGTATGTATTATGTTTTTAAATAATACATTTTAGATATTTAAGATTATTACCACCAGGTTTAAGAATTCATTACTTTGATGTGTCATTTGCTTTTTGAATATATTACCTGTAAATATAGATTGTGAAAATATTTATTAATTCAATATTTTTTAATATTTTTCAATTCGATATTTTTCAGACTGATTTTGATGTTGTTATTCTCAGTTTGAGAAGATTGTTTACCATGGCGACCATTTTTTGACTTTATAAGATTAATCTTTTGTCAGTTAGTTTATATGTATACCATGTAAATGAACTTTGCATCCTATATGAAGGCTTGGATTTTGTTTTAAATTTCATCGTATATGAGTAAATTAAATGTTTTAACTTTTCCGAATCGATTGAATGCTTACCCCATGGTTACAAAAAGCAGTAAAATCTACATTGTTATGAATTTTCACACATCTGAATATGTGTACATAATTTTTAAAATTGTTCATCCAAGTTTTTTTAATGCACGTATTTTTTTTTTTTTTTTAAATAATTAAATCAGTTGATATAAAAGAAATTCTCATTTTTTAGAAGATTGGTTACCATGGAATCCATTGTTTGACTTTATAATGTTGATGCTTTTGGCAGTGTAGTTCATATGTTAAACTGTTTTTACTATTTCCTTTAACATATTATGGCTTGAATGTTGTTTAAAACGTGATTGCATATGAGTAATAAAAACATACTACTTTTGGATTTTCCGACTATTTAATGCTTACACCATGGTTACGAAAAATGCCGTAAAATTTACAATTTTAGGAATTTCTACCAACACATTCGGATTTAGATTCCCAATGCATTACTTTACCTGAAAATGATAATATCTCAAAATGTCATTTCTTCACCAATTGGGTCAAAATGGCCTGTGCAGCCATATATATGGCCACTATTTTCCATTTTTATCCATTTTCACTATTGTTAAGTTCTTATTCTAAACAAAAATTATTATTTTATTGGTTTATAATTGTTAAAATATTTATTATATGCTAAATTTCCAACGCTTTGTGAAATATTCCCTGAATTTTCCCTGATTTTTGCAGCCAAATTGTTTAAATTCACACATTTTTCTTGCAGGGAATTTTTTTTGAACTTCTTTCCATGTTTTCTTTGTTTTCCAGAGTTGTTGACCACCTTGTATTTATAGTGTTTCCTTGATGCTACGGAGTCATTTTAGGCTGATATGCACACACCGCTAATGTTCTTCAGAAAACACCATGCTATATAATGCAACCCCAGTTACAATAAAATACATCCAATTACATTTTTTGCAATTTTTACAACTACCTAAGCCTTTAAACCATTGAAATCCTAGCACGACAAACCTCAACATGGGGGAAAATGTTAAAGGTATTTTTTATTCTAAACTGTCAACTGTGAACATTTAATATTTTCGCTTGATATTTTCATTTTATGTTCATTTAAATTTTGCAATATTTAATTGAGTAATTTAACACAAGACTCAAATTTCTGAGGGCAATTGATATGTCACAATGCTAGTTCTCTTGTTTCATGGCCCTGGAATTTGTCAACTAATAGTTCAAGATTTTAACAGTCTGTGAAGTGTCTAATATCGTGTGTACAAAGAGCAATAATGTTTTTTTCCATTTTTGACTGAAATACCAACCGAGTCTGAGGGGAAAAAAAATCTTATTTTCGGTAAAACGTGGGTCATTTTAGAGGAAAAATAGATGTTTATTGGCAACGGGAAACGGCCTCTATTCGGCAGTAAAAATAGCCAAAAAATCAACGGCATTAAATATTAAACAATATTATTAAACAAAATATTTTATAAAAAAGGTTTGTATGTCGACACAAAAGGATACTGACGCTGCTGTTCTAGACATGTGATTGCTTGAAAATGGTGCATTAAACAAATGACACGTCTGTTTCATAAAATCATATCCTAAAATGTGCATAAGATACTACAGATCTGAGACGAACAGTGTATTATTAAATAACAGTTTTTTTTTGCTATTCAACATTATGTCAGAAAATCAGTTTGAAAGTCAGTCGCACACTGTGAAATGAGTAGAACTTAAGGTATTCAATGTCTAGAACCCTACAAATCATATTATTTTCTATATCTGGACTCTTCGGCAATATTTTAGCAGATTTTACCGTTTTGTTTGTCAGATATAGTTAGTTAATTACCATACGCCCTCTTTTGCTAAACACATCAAGACAAGCTATCAGCATCTTTTCAAGTGAAATACTTTATTAACATTCCATAAAAAGCATATAAATATACATGTATGAATGGTTTATTGAACACATATTATGAAAATAATCAACAATTTTTCTTGAATAAATTCATATGGAAGTGATATGTACTCATAGTGCTAATTACATTTATCATTGATGGGAATTTTCATGTTCTATTTTTTGAAAGCCATAAACAAAATGTGATGAACTTGCTTATTTTATGCATGTTCTGAATCTAAACCATGATGCACTTTATTCTTGGACTATAAGCTATAAAATAAAGGCAAAAGAAATACATTTTACCATGCAAATTTGACAAATTATGACAGTTTTTAACACTACCCCCATAAAAAAATAAGCCGGATTTTTTTTAAGAAATACCACTGGTTAATCGTTTTCAATAATCATTAGGAACCTAAGAAAGATACTCCCATAACACTTACAAAAATTCTTGGCTTCACAATATAAGCAATATATAAAATCAGTTCCAACATTTTTTAACATAAAACATTCAAATTAAAATGTGTTTCATCATTGTATATTATCTAATAAACAATATACATTTTAAAAAAAAAGTCTAAAACACATAATCTAGAAGTGTGAACAAAAGAGTTGCATAAACTAAATTAACATTTACTACATTTTATAAATGCAATAAATATTTACATGTTAGACAAAACCAATATACACTGCATTAATACATTTACTTCTAAAACTTCAAAACGTTCCAGGCCATCATGAACTTTACTGGGTTTTATATTGTTGTTTGTACAACAAAATCTGCTAATTTGTGCTATAAACGTTTCCAACTGAAATATATGGCTGCCCATCCACGTTTAATCATAAATGCTGAATAAACTGTCCGTGCCTTCACAGTTCAATGTTTCATGAGTACACTGGAGCAAGCGATGTCTTCTGCCATTGTATGTTTATCACGTCAGTATAGGCAAGAAGACCCAGAGAATCAATGTTTCTGGCCTTCTCATTTTTGAACATCAGATGGTTGCACCCAGCTGTTGATGAATATGGGAATGCGACTGCTACTGGCGATGTGGTTAAACACTGACAGCCTGGTCGCCATCCAACATGTCGCCCATAGCACTGGATGTGTGTTTGCTTTTCTGACCAGCAGCATCACTGAAATTAATTTTCAGTACATAGTTTTACAGTACTTATAGACAGATATGAATTTACACAACAATCATTGCTTTAATAATTGTTTGATATGGCAGCGATGTCAGTTGAGCAAATGCTGAATTTTTAGATATGCTTAGTAACCGACATATGAAGTTATGTTTTAACACTTAACAGAATGAGAAAGAAAAATAGACGGTATTGGCAATATGGAAATTGTAACATAATTCTATCATTATGTCAAAACATAGAACTTTTTTAAATAAGTTTGAAAACTAATACTTCGTTGTAGTATATTTCCAAACTTTATGTTCCGTGTATTAATACAAATTAAACATGTTATTAATATATTTACAAGACCCTTCACGAATTTTCAACATCTCTGTTACTATTGCAATACAAACAAATGGCTTTTCAATTAGATAATGAACTGATACTAACCTGTACATGGCTTGGTATTCACCACAGAATTAGACTTGCCCTTTGACTTGGTATCTTTGTCAGTTTTCCAATAGAGAACATTACTGACATCACATTAGTCAATGTTACAATAGTTCACGTAGACATAAACGGTCAAACTAATACACTTCTCTGTAATTTTCCGACGACACTATCACAGTTCATGGCAGCTGATCATAGCCGACAAAATTTACATTGTTACTGCATCTACCTCTTTTCAACCTCCGCGCAGAGATTTGACTGGTATCGAGCATAGCTCTAATAAAATCCCTGTCGTCTTAACAAACCACGTGACGATGATCGATTTAAATCTTCAAGATATTATTTATGGTTTTTATTAGTTATTTTCTTTTTCTGTTTTCATTAATGACTGCAAACAATATATACAAATTCCAATAATGTATAAAATTGCACTGAGTTGCATTAAATAAGTAAAAGTTACAAATACGGAATCCTTCCAGATTTGGAAGGATTTTACTTGTGATTGCAGTTGTCATAGGAGATCAATCGGTTGTTTTAAAATATAGTGCTAACATCATTTATATGTGCTTCGTAAAAGCAGGAGACTTTTATATTCACATGTACTATTCAAATATTTAAATATTATTACAAACACTCAGTCTTACTCTGCCGATACTGACAAGTTATCACTCACATCCATACAGTCATTCATTCATGCGTTCATTCTAATCCTTTTGCATACTAACAACTAACCTGTCACGCACGACCAATCTCTGAATGCGGTACAGGTAGCATTTGTTTTTGATACGTTTTACGGAACGGTCGTTATTTGTGTTGTTAATAAATATATCTTGGATATAAAGTTTTAGTTATCGCTTGTCGTCTGCATTGCGCTTAGTACCCAGACACGATATAAAAATGTGCCGACTGGGCTACGTCGACATTGGCGCCCAACGTGTTTGAATTGCTGGTAGCTGGATGTCTCCGACAACAGTGTACATTTGACGAGCGGTAGCCACATTGAATACCTGTGTACATAACACGGACATCCGTGTTTACCTGGACAGTCCAGAGTGTACTTAATCTGTGTTTACAACGACGCATGTACACAGATATCGTGCTAGGATATTCACAGTCAATAACGGTGCACATCACATCGGTGCAACAACTTTATCACGTGAGCCAATGCAGGATTTCGATTTGACGGGTAGAGTGCGGCATTATTCATGTGACCCGGTCAACTTATCACGTGAACCAATAGAAGTTTCGCCTGACGTGTGTAGCGCTGGGTATTATGCATATGACCAAGTCAATCTTCCCGCCACGGAATTATATTGGACTAGCCTTTGCGGCTTTTCGTTGATTGGATATTATATCCAGACATTTTGTTTACGTAAACATTGTCACGTGCGTGCAATTTGTGTGTGTGTGGGCCCATACTACTACGAATATACGGACTTTGATAACTCGAGACGTCGAGTTATATATACATTACGTTGTGAGGAGCAACGCAGCTGGATACGTTTCTCGCCGCATTGTACGTACGATGGACACTTACAAGACATTTCACTTATAGTGAAATTGAGTGCTGAGACACTTTGACAGTGTGTGAATGTGAATTTGTGTATATGAATTATTTTTTTTTGGATTTATTTTGTTTACTGTGAACACTGTGAATTACAAAGCTTAATGTGCGAAGTGATTGAGTGAAAATGCAAGAAGTGATTGGATGAATAATCAGAGTTACATTCGAGGTGTGTTAAAATTAAAGGGTACGTGGACACTTCAATTGAACATCAATCGTATCATTGACCTTATCTTTGGTATATGGTGAAAGATTGTTACATTCGAACAATGGCCGAAGGAATCAGTGAACGTGAAAGACGATATATACGCAGAAATGCTGTGCGTGATGAACTGGAACACCGAGAGATTGAGAATAGATATGGTGATATGTACGATTCTGTACATAGTGACTTTCATCATGAAAGGGATAGAGCAAGTGAAATGACAGATCTGAAGACCATAGACGAGTACTTTCATGAACAGAGTATACAGGACATGGAAGAGCATGATGTATCACAAACAGGACGAAAAATGATATCTGAAAGTAACTTTGAATTTCTGGATGATCGTTATGAGAAATTGGAGCAAACGTTCAAGGAGTTAAAAGCTGACTGTGGACTTGATAAACAAGAAATAGAAGACAGAACACCAAAAGGAAGATACAGAAACAATAACATTTACATAAAACAGGATACATTTATGCCTAAAGGCTCTTCAATAGACTATAGAACTGAACTGATAAAAATTAAGACAGACCAAGAAGATATAAGAAGCCAGTCAAGCATATACGAACGAGAAAGCTTAAAGTTAAATAGGCTACAAAATGAGGAAGAGGGGAAATATAGATTAATGCTTGAGAGTAAGAAGAGAATAGACTATGAAATCTATGTAAAGGAAAAAGCCGAGAGAGAGTTATTGGAAAACATTAGAGCACTAGAACAGCAGGAAAAGGATCTGAGTTAAAAAAGGAATGAGAAAGAAAAGTTAGAGAAAGAGATCGAGTTGCGGAAAGCACATGGAGGGAAGATAAGCAAGCGGTTGGAACTGCTGAAGGAAAAGGAGAGATTACTCATGGGAGCAGCTAGTGAGAGGGATAGAACTATCAGACGTTATACGATAGACAATGAAGATATTCAGAGAAAGGACAATGTAAATGAGCGGTCATCGTTCAAAATAGGTTCACCGAAGATACCTAATTTCAAGGGAAAACAGTTCGAGCAATGGAAAATGGAAGTTATTTGTGTGCTGAACAGTGAGGTATATCCTGACTATGCAGTGGTACAAGCAATTAGAAACTCTTTACAAGATGAAACTAGACAGGTTCTTTTAACGCTGAAACCTTCGGCTAGCTCGATAGAAATACTAAACAAACTTACTGAAATTTACGGTGATGTAAAAACGGCCGACAGGGTTGCTAAAGATTTCTATTCAGCCAAACAAAAAGAGGATGAACCTTGTTCTACATGGGGCGTTCAAGTGGAAACTCTGTTCCAACAGGCAGTTGAGAAGGGAGAAATCGATGAGAATAAAAGAGACCAGAAATTAAAAGAAAGGTTTTGGAGGGGCATGAGGTCAGATAAGTTAAGAATGGCTACCCGTGTATCGTATGAAAGTTCGGATACGTTTGAGTGTCTACGAAGGAAGAAAAGGACAGAAGAAGAGGAAGAACGTAATGAAGAAGTCAAGGAAAAAAAAAGAAAGCCCGAGGTGGTTGCAAACCAACAGAGAGACGACAGCATAATGAATGAGCTTTTGCAAAGACTAAAAACGATGGAGATCGAGATGAAAGAACTACGAAACCAGAGTAAGCAAGTCAATAGTACCAACAATACTTTTAGACGACCCTTCAGAGGAGGATACAGAGAAGAATTTAGAGGGGGATTTAGAGGAGGAAACAGAAGTGGACCACAGAACAGATATGCAAATACAAGCGATAGAAAGAAAGAACAAAATGAAAACCAAAATGTGAAAGAAGACCCAGATAAGAATTTAAACGGACCGACGCTTTCATCGGGGGGCACGACGAAAGCGCGGAAGTAAACAGCCCCAAAGCAGAGACAATACAACTGCATGAACGATTAGTTGGTGTCGCAAACGAGGATTTTATTGAAATTGAAGGAGTGTCTGTGAAGGCATTGATAGATACGGGGTCTATGATCAGTACACTTGCCGATGGATTTTATAGGGGTATGGAAAACAAACCAGTGCTTACGAGTCTAGATGAATTTGAACTGAATGTAACAGGTGCCAATGGTAGAAAGATTCCTTACTTGGGATATATTGAAGCAAGCGTGAGACTGCCCCAAATACGGATATGCTGCCGTTGATGGTTCCGCTGTTGATAGTTGAAGACACACAGTACAACGCTAAGGTACCATCGATAGTGGGAATGAATATCATCAGAGAATTTTCAATTTGGTGTAAGTGTAAGGAATTCGATGATGTACCAAAAGAGTCGTGAGTCAAGCAGCCCATTTTCGTCCAATGTGGTCATCGTTAGGAAAAAGGATGGAACAATACGCTTTTGCATCGACTTCAGGAAACTTAACTCCCGCACAAAGAAGGACGCCTACGCACTCCCACGAGTTGAGGACACGTTACACATGTTGGCGGGAACAAAGTTCTTTTCAAAATTAGACCTGAAGTCGGGCTATTGGCAAGTGGAGCTGGATGAGGAGGACAAGGAGAAGACAGCCTTTCAAGTTTGGGGGATCGGATTTTATGAGTGCAATCGGATGCCCTTTGGTCTCTGTAATGCACCGGCAACGTTCCAGCGACTCATGGAGCGCTGTATGGGGGACCTCAACTTGAAAGACTGCCTTATCTACTTGGATGATATCATTATTTTCAGCCCTGATATCTGCAGCCATTTAGATCGACTAGATGCCGTGTTTCAGCGCCTAGCTGGATACAACCTGAAGATTAAGCCCAGGAAGTGTGAATTTTTCAGGAAGAAACCACTTATTTAGGCCACGTGGTTTCCGCAGAGGGGATCAAGGCTGATCCTAAGAAAACAAATGCCGTAAAGGATTGGCCGGTACCTAAGTCCACCAAGGAAGTCAGGCAATTCCTAGGTTTTGCCGGTTATTATCGGCGTTTTATTCGCGGATTTGCCGGGATAGCGAGGCCGCTAAGTGATCTGCTGGTGGGACAACCGACGAAACGGAAGAAGGGAAAAGGGTCACTGAAAGCGATACACAAGATACCATTTAGGTGGGAAGAGCCGCAACAGAAAGCCTTTGATGAGCTGAAAGCACAGCTAACCAACCCTCCAGTATTAGCCTACGCCGATTACAGCAAGCCTTTCATCTTGCATACCGACGCCTCCTCGCTTGGTCTCGGTGCAGTATTATACCAACGCCAGGATGGAAAGGAAAGGCCCATAGCTTTTGCGAGTCGTAGTTTGAAACGGAGTGAGCGTTGATATCCTGTTCACAAGCTCGAGTTTCTTGCCTTGAAATGGTCAGTAACTGAAATGTTTCATGACTATTTATATGGCGGGAAATTCGGGATTGTGACTGATAACAATCCGCTTACTTACGTGAATACGACTGCCAAGTTAGACGCGACGGGACACAGGTGGGTTGCAGCGCTCTCTAACTACGATTATACCATCACTTACAGAGAAGGGTCGAATCATTTGGATGCCGATGGTTTAAGTCGTTGTGTTCCCAGGGAGGTCATTGACGCCGTCAGTTACGCTGCGACAGCTGAAACAATTCATTTATCAGAGACTGTTCGCAATCCTGAAGTAATAACTCCTAGCCAACATCTGGATGTTCCGAACGATTTGATAAGAGCACATGGTCTATCGACGACAGATTGGAACAAGGCCCAAAGTCAAGACGAGATCATTGCGAAGGTACCCTATCATATTTCCTGCGGAACCAAACCGGCTAAGTCGATGGACCGTCGACTGATGGCTTACCTAGCGGAATGGTCCAATCTGACGATGTTGCAAGGTGTACTCTACAGAAAGACAGCTGTTGGCCCAGAGGAGCGTTTGCAACTCATATTGCCAGAAGGCCTTCGACACGATGTCTTTAAGGCTTTTCATGATGACCTTGGACACCAAGGTCGAGACAGAACCGTCGCACTGTTCTCAGAGAGATTTTACTGGCCCGGAATGAACACATTTGTTGCAAACTTAGTTAGGAGTTGTGGACGATGCATTCGTCGTAAATCACGAGTATCTGTGGCCGAGATGACACCCATTACGTCAACAGCACCGATGGACATAATATGTATCGACTATTTGTCTCTCGAACGTTCGAAGGGTGGTTTCGAAAACATGTTGGTGTTCACGGATCATTTCAGCCGATGTGCACAAGCCTATCCAACACGAAACCAAACGGCGAAGACTACCGCCTGTATACTATTTGATAGTTTTATAGTGCATTATGGTTTCCCTGCAAGGATTCATAGTGATCAGGGACGGAATTTTGAATCGGCACTCATCAAGGAGCTGTGTAACCTCGCTAGTGTAGAGAAAACGAGTACCACTCCCTACCACCCAATGGGTAATGGGATGGTTGAGCGATTTAATCAAACCTTGCTCAACATGCTCGGGTCGCCGGAGGAGTGTCAGAAGCAAGACTGGAAGTCCTATGTTGCCAGCCTGGTGCATGCATACAACGCCACTCGTCAAGAGGGTACAGTGTTCTCCCCGCATTTTCTGATGTTTGGTAGGCATCCACGTCTCGCCATTGACGCTTTTCTTGGGCTACCGACCGACAGTTTATCCTTCGGATTCCAGTCAGATTACGTTCTCAAGCTGCAAGACCAATTTGCTTACAAAAAGGCACGAGAAGAAGCTGCGAGAACTTCGTCAATCAACAAGGCGATATATGACTGTCGTGCACGAAGCTCCGCCCTTCTACCAGGTGACCGTGTACTGGTTAGGAATGTATCCATCCGGGGTAAACAGAAGTTGGCAGACAGGTGGGAGCCACATCCGTATGTTGTTGTACGGAAGCCCATTGATGACATACCTGTGTACGAAGTGAAAATCGAGAGCAGTCGGTATAAGAAGTCTAGGACTCTTCATCGAAATTTACTCCTCCCGTTCATGAGTACGACGGATGTCAAAAGCGTCGACGAGGAAGTTGAAGATGACGGTAACCTTGCCAATACATTCGGTGAGAGAAAAGATGGGACGGATGAGGATGTGGATGGTGCAGACGATGGTGACGCGGCTTCGGGTTCAACGGGTCCGTACATCATCCCTGCAAGACAAAACCAGGAAGGGACGGAACAGACAACGGTATCCAGACCCAAGAGAGACCGTAGACCGCCTAAGTGGATGACAACGGACGATTGGAGAACTTGATTGTGTATATTCTGGTTACAATTGACATAGTGAGAAGTGACTTAAATGTGTAATTTTAGTGTGATTTTACTAGAATGTTTGTTTAAGTGTGTTTGTGTCTATTGTGAAATTATTGTAATTGTTTATTTTGAAATGGAAACATAATTTTGCTAAGCATTTTGTTAATACTTCATGTAAGATAGGAGTAATGGAGTTATTATAATACACTGTATTATATTTCTGATTCTTAGAAAACGATTTTTCTAAATTTAAGATTTTAGGAAAATATATATTTTAAACATACACTAACGTTCGCTTGTACATAGACCGATAGTCATGTAATTAGCAGTCCTTACTTACCTTACGGGTAGTAATTGTAGTCATAGGTCTAGGAGTATCTTATGTTGGGTTACTAAGGTACTATAAGTGGTACGGTACAATAAGTTGTAGTCGGATCTGGTAACCTTAGGTATGTGCATAATATTGAGTTGGAGCCTAGCCAGCATGCACATTTCGTTTTGTTATTTACATAACATCCTTTAAATGTGCTTATTTTGTTGAATTTTAAAACTTTATTTATGCATAGTGTTAAATGGTGGTGCAAAAACGTCAGGAGCCTTTTATATCAGCAGGGGAAACATGTCATAGGAGATCAATCGGTTGTTTTAAAATATAGTGCTTACATCATTTATATGTGCTTCGTAAAAGCAGGAGACTTTTATATTCACATGTACTATTCAAATATTTAAATATTATTACAAACACTCAGTCTTACTCTGCCGATACTGACAAGTTATCACTCACATCCATACAGTCATTCATTCATGCGTTCATTCTAATCCTTTTGCATACTAACAACTAACCTGTCACGCACGACCAATCTCTGAATGCGGTACAGGTAGCATTTGTTTTTGATAAGTTTTACGGAATGGTCGTTATGTGTGTTGTTAATAAATATATCTTGGATATAAATTTTTAGTTATCGCTTGTCGTCAGCATTGCGCTTAGTACCCAGACACGATATAAAAATTTGCCCACTGGGCTGCGTCGACACAGTGGTTACTGTTAACCGATAGGGGAGGTAACTGCTGCGAGGAGTTTGACCTCTTTTTATGATGTTTTAGTCGAAGTCAGAATGTCATATGCACATAAAATTTAATAAGCGTCCAAATGACCATGAATAACACCGAATCTCTTTTGTTTATGAATTTTAACGAAGGTAGAAACGCTTTGCTTTTAGGGCAGATCTGAAATAAAACGTTGCAAATAGACGATATTTTATTTGAAAGCGTGTTTTAGTGTTGATAATTAAAGGCTTTAACGTACCTTGAAATTTTATGCGTTTAAAGGCGATAGTAGCTGTGTGTTTTCCAACCATACACCGGTACGCATGTAAGTGATGGTGATGATGACGATTATGGTGATGATGATTATAGTTAACTGAGTTATGTTTGTTTCAAACTGAATGCATGTAAACTGAGTATAATTTATTATGCCATAGCAAACGGTGGTGGAGATAATGGTTTCCGTTCAATGTATTGTATCCATCTCAACTACATCAATTTAATGTGTATTAAAAACATAACACAAACGTTATTGATTATTTAAGATTATATATTGTAATTTTCAAGTTTTTATGCATTTATTTCCGGTATGTGTAATTGTATCTATAGTTCATACACCGATGAAATGAAGAAAAATATTATTCCAATTCTTATAATTAAAACCCACAATGGATATAAACTGTATTTTTTACTGTCTAAGGACCGCAACTGACGTGTAGCCTCTGGCGTAAGAATCCCCGTTTGAGTTTCGGTTTTATTTTCGTAGAACGGCATTTCTAATATCACGTCAGACATTTCAAATAGCTGTGGCTCGTTTTGAAGTTAGTTTTATGGTAAAAAAAAATTAAAACAAAAATGCGTGTATAAATACATTTGAAAAAAAAATGTCAAATTTTTTCATCATCTTAAAGGGAAAATTGTAAGTAAGTGCTTTGAATTGCATACAATAACTATTTAAAGACCCTAATATTTGTCGCGAAAGGCTTTTTATGTTGTTGTTGTTTTTTTTTAAGTTTGAAAATGCTTCTGAAAAATTAATAACCATCTTGCCCATAAAACAGGGCCAGTGTTGTCAAAGAATGTTGCAAATAGCAGACAAGGATAATTAAACATGTTATTCGTCTGAAAGGGCATAATACTAAATACTGGGGCAAGAGTTTCTCATTATTTATCCATTGACTTTGTAAAATCCATATTTTAACATCTGCATCAATTAATGTGACATTTAAAATGGCCGCCGTTGTGACGAATACTTTTGTCCACCTACTGAAAATGTGAACTACAAGTCAGTGAGTGATAGCATGCACGTTTATGGAGCGTTGTGTTGGACAGCGGATGAATTAAAGTTTGATATAATTGTATTGCATCTCCCTGTCAACATGCTAGATATGTCCCAATGCAATGATAGCCTGCACGTTTATGGAGCGTTGTGTTGGACAGCGGATGAATTAAAGTTTGATATAATTGTATTGCATCTCCCTGTCAACATGCTAGATATATCCCGCGAGGGGTTATTTCACGTATCTTGAGATAAGATAAATGTATACTCAATGCAAGCATTTATTGGAAGATTATTAAAGATACATTGACTTTCTTATTTGTTTAAATATACATGTATCAAAATATATATATAGTAGTGAATACTTACCTTTTTGGTTGAGTATATTTTATTGTATCGCATTTATTGAGCAAAATAAGTGAATGATTGTTTGTATTATCTAAACACAAGTTAGCTTTTGCTTCACTAAATGAGTGAGTTATATTTTTCGTGTGTATTTTTATCCATAACATGACTTGACTTTATGTATACATGTATATACAATACCTTTACAAAAGCTAGCCTTATAAAGTAAATTTAATAACATTTTACGCATCAACACACTAATGCCAAAATCTTTATTTCCTCATCAATAGTAAGCTAGTCGTAACTGTTAGAATGGAACGAAGGAATTGAAAGATTTATGAAAAAAACAACAACAACACAATGAGTGCATTTTGATCATGTATTGTCCCAGCCTAAAAATGGAATGCTAGGCAGGAGTGGGTGGTGTTATATGAAACATAATTAAATGCATACTGTTCACATAACCAATACCAACGGTTGATCAATTTTTCACTATGATTGTGTTGTCATTCAATTATTTTATAATGTTTAATCGGTGTACTATAAGTCTAATTACATTAGCGTACATTTGAGCATGCTGTTTGTCTAAAATATCAAATTATTGTGTCCTGCGTACACATCGGCGCAAATGAAATTCTGCAAAGCACTTGTCATTAAGTCTTACTTGACACTTTGCACAAATGCTTATATTTTTCCTTCCAGTTACAATGCTGACAAACACTTTGCTTTGGCTCTTGCACAATAAATGGTTGACTCTGTCACAGTTGACCGCGACTGGCACTCTCGGTTGCAATGCTGCTGATCGCCATGGGCCTTCCAACAGAAACTCTTTACGAACACCTTATAAGATATATTTTAAACACGCTGTGCCATAATTCCAATGGTTCATTAAAGTATCTGGGGCCTAGCTTATACACTATACAAGGGTCTTGTATACTACCATATCCGGTATGACAGCAAACATGTCCTCCACCCTTTGATCTGATATTCAGTATATGCTGATGCTTTGTTCCAATCTGTTGACACCACCCATGCCATTGTCGTGTTTTATATTATCATATTCCCCAATCTGCTGAGATTAACCAATGTGAATATCTCCCCTGATCATTTCCTACATTCGGGTTGGCTCAACTGGAAAGCTGTTTGACGCAGTAGACACAGTATTATTAATGTATTATCATCCGATTATACCAATGGAGAATGAGGGCCATAGTTGTAGTCACACGTTACGTGTGGTTATTCCTTCAGGGTTTATAAGGGGATTCTTTCAGTCCTGTGTGCTTGCACTTTACCTGTACCCCCAATTCCCGTATTTCGTGTTGAGTGTATCTGTTATTATGATTCCAGTCAGATATAATGCATGTTTAGTATGAGTATTATGCAATGTATAGATATTAATTATCATATATACGCCAGTTTTCAGTGTCTTTTTAGATATATATACACTCACTTCATGGATAAATCAGGTTTTATAAAATAATGTGTTTAAAATGTTTTCCATCTTCTCGAGCCTAACATTCTTAATTCGGAATGTTACTCGGACGATGCTTTTGGTAAAGACTATACTACATATTGGCAAAGTATATATATCATAGTATGAAACGGTGATACGATTGTGCACCTATGACATTTTATTTAATTGTGTTCATTATTTCTGTAAAATAAATCAATTGGTACTAAACTTCTTTTTGCAATTTTCCAAAATTAACCTTTCCCACCTGTTTCAATGATTCTTCTATATAAAATGCCAACAAAAGTTCCGATTTCAGACCAGTAGATGGCTTAAGGGTAATGAAAAATGTGATTAGGAATTGGTTGTGAATGTTTGATAACAACACATGGCATTCAGTATAGATATATCGGCCAGCAATTATCAGCATCCCAAATCAAGGATGCCAGGAATTACGGGTTAAATTGTATCAATTATCAATTCGACATCACGTACACACTAGAACACGATGTGACTGGTATATACGGAATATTACGCTAGTCAATTGTTCCAAGAGTACGTATAAGTCGAGTGGCTTGTGTGATGACTTATCCGTGATACGAAATAACGCAAGCCACGAGACTAATACATACTCTTGGAACAATTGACTAGCGTAATATTCCATTTATTATATACCTCTATAAACTTTAAATGTGCATTTAACTTATTTAATTTGTTTAAAAACTACAATAATGACTAATCATTGAAGGCATATATTATATGTGTTTACATAACTCTAGGATGACGTCATTACAAAAGTAATCCAGCTAGTATGGTAATACAGGATTGGAAAAAGAGCGAGTAGCATAATACGGGATTGTTTTCTGTCGACATGTATTTCACCGATTGAAAAAGCATATATTTTGGTAAGAGTTTAAACAGGTATATAATAAACGATGTTATCAACGTCTTACAAATATCATCTTAAGTATAAACGTACAAGTCGTAACACGTCACGAAAAGGCCGTGTAACTCAAATATGTTCAGATGTAGTGTAAACAAACTATCTTATCATCTTGAAAAATCCCTTCCTGTCATTGAAATGTATGCGTTTTATCGCTCAGTTAAAATGATATGAGACATATATTCTTACTTAATATTTAAATTTAAAAGCGACCTAGGATGTTGGATTACCGCAGTCAGAGACACTTAAACTCTGGATCTGAAACATTAATGTTCATGATATACCTGTGCTTCAATATCTTGTGTGGTTTAATACTTATTAAACTTGACAGGTTTGACTTGCAAGCTTGATTAAGTATGAAAAAAACCAGTTAAATCAATACTTTTAACAATCTGACCGTTAGTTCATTCCATTATTAAATCAAATACTTAACTTCAGGTAGCAGTCTAAAATAGTGTTCAAGTGTTAGAAGTGGCGTTATTAGATTATTAAAGGTAAGATTTTTGCGGTTTATTATTTTCATGTACAACTAATTATGTATTTCTTTTTATTATATGTCCGCATATTTTTATTATAAAATCCGGGACAGCACTTTCCGCTTGCATGGTATTTTCTGTTCCAAGGAAGTTTCTTCTAAACATCAATCCACTGTAGGTGGAAAGTGCCGTTCCGGATGAGCCTGTGCGTACTGCACAGGCTAATCCGGGACGACACTTTACGCACATGCATTAAGCACGGTTTTCCCACGGAACGCCTCACATGTTGCTCAGTGACATATATAATTTTATTGGTGTAACAAAATGGTGATACAACAGTGTCAATATATATACATATCATTGTATTGTCTGTCATTGAATTAAGTATTTAATAATTATAATGCTTACACTTGTCAATGGATACTGTAATTATTTGAAATTATTTTACAAAAACTGATAAAGTTCATACACCGAAGACGTACAATGCCCGCGAAAGTGTCACCAACGATCACTGTATATATTAAAATTATATATATATGATATGTATTGACCGTATTTAATATTGTTTCAATATTAATGTCTCTTTAAATGAAATTTAATTTTGCAATCGTTATTTGCGTTGGTTTTCTTATGCATGTATACATTTATAGCTGTATTCGTTGTGGGATAGTTTGAATATATTATTTCAAATACAATTTCATGATCAGTGTGATCATGCCTCTGTATAGACCTCTAGGGTTGTGACCTGGGTCGGGTATGGGCCTCAGATCAGACAGGCGCGGAGGGTTGCCTACAGGAAATGGGGTAGACGGTGGACTACACGGGAGCAAAATTTGGCAATATGGATCATATCGGGTAACAAGGCCAAGGGGCTGACGTGCTTCTTCGAGAGTGATCAGGACTTAATGATTGTACTAGAAGGTGTAGCGTGTTTAGAAGATGGTGTTCATGATAGCTAGCACGCTTTTAAGGGAGACAACAGTGATAATGTTAAACACCCGTATGAATTACATATAAAGGAGGCATTCATAGGGACGTAGTACAAGCACTAAGATATCATTGCCCCAGCGTCCATCAGAGATGGGCTGAAATACTTCGTTATTGGCCACCACCGGATATCGTTCGGAAAGTCGTATCCATGGGAGCATTTCTTACCCCTGTTGGATTTAAAGAGAGTGAATACAGACATGTTGAGTGGAGGATATGTTTTAATACTGGGGGGACTGTGCTCGTGAACAATCTTAATGACACTCATCTAAAACTGTATGTTATCTTGAAAATGGTCAAGAAAGATGTATTTAATCCATGTGAGAAAGAGACTGCATAATACACGTTGAAAAACACAGTGCTGTGACTAGCGGAGAACATCCCACAGGCATTGTTTCATGAAAGGTGTTTGTTTCACTGGCTATACGAAGGACTCGGAGCACTAAGAACTCCTATATCAACGCAACAAATGCCACATTACATGATTCCCGCGAGAAATCTGATGGCAGCCTGTGGACAGGATGATGGGCAGCAGCGTACGTGGGTAGCAACTATCACGGACATGATGAATGAAGGTCCGAGGATAATACTGAGATTGACGAAGATACGATAAGCCGTAATATCGCACCCGGAGCTAGTACTGTGGTACAGCAAGATGAGCTGGAGATGCTGGTTCTGGTGGACATGATCAAACGCCTCCAATACAGAGATGAAAACTCGGTGATTGATGAGTCTGATTATTTTGCACGCAATAGATAGACGTATCATCGAGGTAGTTAGGAAGTTCCGCCAGAGGATGCACATTGAAGATAGTCGTGTAGATGATCTGGATGGTATATTATGTACAATGTTGATGTAAATTGTTTACAGTGAGAAACATAACTAGTTTAATTACACGTGTAACACGCATGTATTAATTGATACCATTGTTGCAGCTGTTTCTGTTATTTTAGTGATAACGATAGTGTTGTTGTTGCTGTAAATTTATTGATAACGTTATTGTTTCCGTTGGTGTGAATTTATTGATAACTGTTTTGTTGTTGTCGCTGTAAAATGTATTGATAACGTTATTCTTGTTGTCGCTCTGAATTAATTAATACATTGTTGTTGTCGCTCTGAAAATATTGATAAATCTTTAACGTTATTTCTTATTTCGCTTTGTATTTATCGAAAACGTTATTGTTGATGCCGCTGTTAATTTATTGATGTCGTTACTTTTGCTGTTGCTATGGATTTAATGAAAAGTGTATGTTGTTGCTTTTGTGAATTTATTATAATTTTATTTTTTTCACTTTGAATTTGTGTATAACGCTATTGTTCCTGCTGCTGTGAATTGTGAATTCAGTTGCATTACTACCGTTACTTTTCAGCCTGTAATCTAACTGCATTAAATTTATATTGTTTATGCTCGTCCCTGCCAAATATCAAAATTGAAATTCGATTAATATACTAACAATTCATTGAAATAAAACTGTGGACAAGTGGATTTGTATGTGGTCTGGTAAGTTAACATCTGCCGTTTATAGAAAATAACTACATTATTATGCAAGGCAAATGCAGCAAAAACAATATCATTATTTTTTTCTTTAAAGAAACAAGCAGCACAAGAAAAACACATTCAGATACGAACTGTGCATATTTAAGAACCGTCGCATGTATAAATGCTAAGTTTGTGCGCATAAGTATGGTCGTCAGTCCTTGCTGTAGTAAACCTGATCCATTGATCCAAACAACATTCAGTTAAACTTGTCTCAAACTTGTTCAATGCCTATATGCAACGATCGCAGTCAGATCCCGAGAGACGTTTTACTGAGTCAAGTGTACAACAATATGAGCGTCGTCGACAGTTATGTTATAGATTGCATTGACATTTAACCAGTCGGATGCAGCTTATTGAACTGCCTTGGTAATGTAGACTGGGTAAGTGTGAGGTAATTGAAACTTCCCAATGAACAAAGCAACAGTCGTGGTCTTCAAACATATTGTATATGCATGCACAGAAACATCAGCAGGAGAGAAACCCTTATTAACATCCGCATGTCCTTTATTTAAGGCAAGTGCCCAATGGTCAGTAAACCACACTACAGTACACACGACACAACACACAACATAAAATTATTATAACTGAGGTCCGCCTTCGAACGGTTAATGCATTGGGAGTTAAAATCAGTTTAAAGGCATGTCGAACCTCACATAATTAATCCCAATACACGCACTTGTAAATAAAAGTTATCTTCAAGTTTTCAGAGTTACCTAATTCTTAAAGCATTATCACCGTTCAAATCATTTGTATTTGAGTAAAAAAATCAAATGGAACGGAATTTATATAAGTTCTTCAAAGCATTTTCTCCCATCCTTAAACATTTGTTTATGTATATTTTGTCACTGTGTGCTTTAATTTACTTTTCTCAATAAATACTGTTTAAATCATTTGCCTAGAAACAATTACGCTTTGACCTGAATTATTGTATAAGTCTTAAATAATATAATCTTAGCAAGTGGCCAGAACTAACATCGAGCAGGAGAAGGTGTCATGCTTCTCGATTTGGAATAGGCAGCAATTATTTTTAATATGAGCAAGTTAATACCTCATCAAGGTTAGATATCAGTAAATAATCCTTCATTCGAACGGAGGTCGTATAGGCTAGTTTTGTTTAGTTTTTTAATTATTCATGACACATTTCACATGGCGTATTATGGTTTATAGAGAATACTTGGTTAGCGTTGAATAAAATTAAGTTTATTTAGGGAAGCTTAGTAAACCTTAACCACGAGCCTAGCCGAGAGATTCGCGTGTCCGTGCTGAGCACATAAACACTTACCTAGAATTCTATTAATCCCATTTGAATAATAATTTTAAGATGTAAAATGTTATTGTTGCACATATAAATAATATACAACGCACGGTTAATTATATCCAATACATGTATTGGGATGGTTTACAATTTGATTTTTACCATCTTCAACATGAAATCTTTCTGAAGAATGGCCAATAATTAATTGGTCATAACTAACTAGGAGCTGTGGCGCAAAAAGGCTTATCGGTTTGGTATGTTTATCCATTGTCTTCTAATGTAAGCAAGTAACAACCACAACAAGATTAATTCTCAATAAAATTTGTTTAAATGGTTATTTACATTAAGCGATTTGCCTCGTGCACATTGTGATGTATCGCAAATATTATGACACAGACATACTTGGATGTTAATGTTCAACAGGGCTTTTATAGAGAGCTCGAGCTCATTTTGCGTCTGTCGCGACATACTATCGTGGCACAGACTAACTTGTATGTGAATGTTCAGCAGCTTATTATAGAAAGCATGAAATCATTTTGCGTCTATCGTGACATACTATCGTGACCCAGACTTTCTTGGATTTGAATGTTCAACTGGTTATTTATAGAGAGCATGAAATCATTTTGCATCTATCGTGATATATTATCGTGACACATACTTACTTGAATGTTCAGCATATTATTTATGGAGAGAACGTGCTTATTGCGTGTCTATCGCCTATATACATGTATCTAAATTGACATGTTTGTATGTTATTTAACAATAACACTACTATTTTGTCAACAAAAGGGACCGATATCCGACAATGGTGGAGTGTAATGACAAACACAAACAACCCAAGAATGATAGGTACTAACTTATATAAAATAATAATACATAAACAAGTCTTTATAAGTCTCTTTGCAGCCTGGTGGGGTCTGGGTTCGAGCCGTCTTGCACACACTGATAATGTCAACACCTGGATACAAACCAAACATCATTTCAATATTGTTGTGCCTGTGGCTTCACAAAAATGTAGGGAAAAGAATTATGCACACAGTTCTGCTATAATTTTAACATCCATGATCAGACAATTTTGGGAATCACATGTCACCAGTTTTAGCGACCATTTCAGTGGTTTTCAACATCAATTTGCAACTTTCCTGTGAATGCGAGCACCTCAAACACTGCATGCTTGTCTGCGTAACTTATCAGATACTTGATTGCAACTGAGCAAACCGGGGGTCAACCATTCAGATTTTCCAATAAGTTCCAATGTATGTAAGCCATTTTAGATATCCTGCCAAAATGGTGTTCAGAGCTAGGAATCCTCAGTTACGAATTGTATGTGCAAGGTGGCTCAACACATACACTGGCTCTATATAGGTCCTATTTTCGACTTCACTAAGCATGCAATAAAAAACTCCAGCCCTTAAATCTGATACTTACAACTTCTAAAGCACTCAAAATGCTGCTCAGTTTCACTGTACCCCTATTTATTAAATTTTTATCGCCTGCCAATTTGAATTTTTGGCTGAAACTGTATAGTGCCACCTAGACCGTTCCAGAATTTAGACACTACCTAATTATCTCCAATGAATTCTCTCCGTGTCCGCCATTACACTACTGCGCAACAGCTGATCAACAATGCAGACTGTGTAGTTCGATTTCTAGTTCTGTCGTTTGACTTTTATGTTATTTTATTGTGAGAATGCCTTATGAACGAAGTGGTGGTAAGCACTGTGTTGCTGTGGGTTGTAATAACACCGAAAGAGAATCTTCGAATGGAAAAAATGCTGTCTGTGATCAAATGGAACACATAGACTGTCAATGTTTGCAGCCATTCCAATTCCATTGTATCCCAAAAGACGAAGAAATGAGAATGGCGTGGATCAAGACAATCAATAGAAAGGAGTTCAAACCATCGACCACATCATCGGTATGTTTAATTTTTTGATTACAAAAATGACTGTAAATTCGATAAAACAGTTTTAAATTCGAATTTGAACTGAAAGTGAAAGTGAAACCACAGATAAATATAGTGTACCGGACTGTCCTAAAAACAATTATATTTATGAATACAACCAAGTTGTTTGCAAGCTAGAACACCATTTTACTAAGTTTTTTAAAGTCTCTTTAGATCTATGTTGTTATTCATACAAAATTTGCAGAAAAATATCTTAATTAACCTATTCATAACACTATTTAAAATTTTAAATTACGATCTTTAGTTCATTTACTTTATGAGAAAATTGTTTTGTTTAGGTGAAAAATGTATACATTTATAAATTTTTGACAGGGTAACTACAAGCAAGATTTTACTTGTATATTATACATATTTTTCATACAGGGTTTGGAATATTTTCTGATTACATTGAAGGCATGCCCCTTGCATTTCCTCGATGGATGACCAACAAAGCAGAATCATGTTCCAGTTCTTAACATGGGATATTCGCCATTGACACCAAGAACCCCGGGACAGAAACTACCCAACAGACGACCATCGACACCAAATTTCAAGGGAAATGTTGTAGTGTACATCACGCAGCCACCAACAGAGATGTTAACTGCTACACGTATTGATGAACAGATTACAACCTATACTTCCAATTCAACAAAACATAATGTCATCTATGTGTGTTGCCATTCCTATCCAGAAATATGCCAGAAACAATGTGTGGAGACAAGTGCACAAACACAAGATATGGTTTCTTTGGACCATGCGTACTCTTACATTAAATCAATTCAATGTTGGTAATATTTCTCAGACACTGATGCAAGATTTTATACAGGTCTGACTTTAAGTGTTTTGTTGCCCCTTGTTAGTGCATTGACACCGTTTGGAAAAAGAAATGCCGTACAAACGTAACGTGTGCGGTCAAATTATTGCAGACCTTATTCGACTGCGTATTGGATTGACTTTCCTGGACATTGCGAGAAGGTTTGGTGTGTCAACTCAACTAGCAAGTGTTTAAGTCATGGATGACTGTTATGGCAAACAATTTAAGTGATTGTTTATACTGGCTACAACGAGAGACCATAAGGAGAACATTGCCAGGTTCATTTTGTGAAAATTATCCTCGCACAACTTGTATTATAGATTGCTAAGAAATTTTCATTCTGAGACCATTTACACTGAAGGCACGTGCTCAGACATGGAGCACGTACAAGTCACACAATACTGCGAAGTTTTTGGTTGCCATTGCACCAAACGGATTTATCATGTATGTATCACCATTATATGGTGGTAGAGCTAGTGATAATTGTATAACCGAGTCTAGCGTTTTTTTAAATTAACTACTGCCTGGTGACCAAGTAATGGCCGATCGAGGTTTCACAATTGGAGTTGAAATCTCTGCGCGACGTGTTAAACTGAATATACCAGCTTTCATGAAAGGAAGGTCTCAGCTTTCTGAAAAAGAGACTATCGAGTCAAGGAGGATTGCTTCTGTCAGAATTCACGTTGAACGTGCTATTATGAGGATGAAATCTTACATAATACTGAACACAACTTTGCAAATAAAAGCTTTACAATCACATAACCTTGACGAAGTGTTGAGAGTTGTAGCTTGCCTGTGCAACGTGCATGATTATTCGAAAAGGGAACCGATGATTTTGAGCAAACATGAAAACAGTAGTACTAATATTATGGTTTGTAGAACAGCTAATACTACTAGTGTGCACCTGAGGCTGTGTCTTTCTGTAACTTTGTTATGCTTTTAGTTTCTAGACATAATTGTTTGTCATTGACTATTAATTTGGGTTTTTTATTGTCAGTTCCAATAAAATGTAAATAGAAGACTAATACAAGTTTAACCTTTATTACACCTGGAAAGCATAACAAATAACACAATTGTACAATATGTTAAATTAAGATGTTTAAACAGGACTGTATGTTATAATATTTGCAATTTATGACACTGAAATGTTGTTTAAATATTCCACATGTATCTACACTAAATGCAATCATGTTATTACATGTATATAGTTATGTACAAAAAACACGTTTGCGATACAAAGTGAAAATTATTTTTTCTGTGTCAAATTGTTTATGAACTTATAGATTTATAAGTAAATGTAAGTATACATTATCGAACAATATATTGAAACTGTATTTTCACTTATGACATGTTAGTATACACATATGTAAAAAACAAACCACCAAAGTGCAACTCAATAACATTTTTACTGTGTCAAGTGCATTGTCTATGAAAGTATCAGTGTGTAAATAATATACTGGATATGTATACTGTATGTACGCTATATACATATTATACATATATAAAATAACTTCCAATTACAACTGAAATAAAATGTCAACATTTATTGTTTAGTGTCACCATTCTTGTCTATCAACATAGTTCCTGTCACATACTTGTTAATAATATACTGGATATTTAAGTTGTATGTACACTAAGTACATGTTATATACATTGTTAAATAACATCCAATTACAACTGAAATAGAAAGTTAATATTTATTCTTCAGTGTCACTAATTTTCTCTATGAACATATTTCCTGCCACATACTTTTTGTCATTATAGCCAGTATATTCACGCTGCTTCTTGTACGATGGGGACATTTTCAATATGTCGGATGTCACTTCTTCGAACAAATGCACAAGTAAATGTTCGAAGTAGAATTTTCGTATGCGTGGTAATAACATGTTGAAAAATGCTGCATCAAATGGGACATCGGTATCAATCAGATAGTTGGTTGTCCACACAACAGACTTGCAAAGAGATGTCTTCGTGCAAAACATGGCCACCTGAACTTGCGAATAGTACCCGTTTTTTCCTTTAGGGTCCAAGTATGGCTTTGAATCCTAGAGGATCACTTCGTACTTTCCTGACTTGATCAAGTCACATAGTGATTGTTGGGTATTTAATTTCCACAATTGTGTCGCTGTCAATTAATCCATCGGGGCTTGCCGCAATATATGGTTCTTGTTCCCAAATGACGAGTCAGTACTGATGTACATTTTGTCCACTAGTATCTTGAAACCTAGCACGTGCTATGGGTTCACACTTCTGCCCATGTCTTGTTGCAACTGATCATTTGAATATGTTGTATAAGTGGCTTACGACAAACTTGTTGGAGTCAGCAAAGCTTGTTTTGGGAACTGAATGGACACGACTTGAGGTAATCCTAAACTTCCTGCAGTCCATCCAAAGATCAGAGTTCTGTGCTTCAGTCTGCTGCCGGATGGATTGGATCTTGACATCATCAAGGCACACATATCTTACGTAAGTGTCGTTGAACTGCTCGCATGACAACGGTTTAACACTGTCAATAGTATGACTGCAATGACTGGTGTCTGTTTTTTCAGTTATGTCCACTGTTCTCTTCGGGGCATGTAGTATTTTCTAAAGCAAAATCTGCTTACAGTCCCAGAGTTTTTTTCATATATGATGACTCCACATGCTTTTGCAGATCGCTGTGGTCAAGAAATTGCTTAATTTGAGGTAATGGTCCATCACCACTGGGCTGCTTTTCATTCCATGCTGGAATATCGAAAGCATTTGGCTTATTAAACTCGATATCTGACAGTTTATCGTGACTCGGCATTTTCGATGCTCCTTTTCCCCAAGCAACCTGCTCGTCAGTGCACGTTTTCCACCAACTCCATGTGTCCAAGCAAGTGTCACTGCATATATAACTGCGGGTACATGGCTGCAGGTGCTTCCCTTCCCAGCGGAGCAGGTACAGTGTCCTGTGAGAACCGTTGAGTCAGATGATACAGCTGCCAATGACTCGTAGTCCTTCCTTCCAACACCGGGTTGACTAGGTAATATTGTCGACTTAACGAAGCACAAACCGTTTGATTCACATGAATAAATGTCACCCATCCAGCCATTTGCACATAATTATACCCAAACAGGGCTCTGAAAGATTTCATCATTTTCCGTCATAGGCTTTCGACGCAATGAGGTAGTCCACCAGATCTGCATACGATATTTTTGGCCAGTTTTTGCCTCCATATGTCAACAAGCGAGGGCAACACTGAAACACATAATTTTTATATAATAACCTGTGTTTACAACGCTGTTTATGTTTTCTAAGTTCAGGACTGCGAAGGCATGATTTTATGCATAACACTATTTAAGTTTGAGGAAAACTTACACATCATTTGCATGTATCTCATTTTCACCTACATCTATAATCTTTCTATCGTAGGCCTATCTTGTCTACATGTATAATCTAACACTCATCCAAAGTTTAGCTGTGTGTATGATCAGTTTAAATCGTTTTTATAAGCATTAATTTGACTACTGCAAGTTCATTAAATAAAACAATGAATATAAAAGCTATAAATGATATAACCAAAACCTTGTGTAAAATGCAATGCACATTAAACCAGAAGACAAACTAAAAACGATTCGCGAAGCCGCCATTTTGTAAACAAATTCATTTGTTACAGTATCCAAAAATAGATTCCATTTACACTACAGTTGAGTTTAGTAAGTGTATTATACGTATACATTCATAAACTATGATCAACTAGCAACACAACTAACCGAGATTTTCTCCCGACATTTCAATTATTGTTAGTGATTAGATTGTCGATTTTTTCCGATCGCAGACTTTAATGTGGAGCCCTGCTAAAAGGAAAATAAGTAATATAACTCACTGGAAGACAGTAAATAGATGTAAATATTGCTAGAAAAGCAATAATTAAAGAACTGTATAGTTAAAAGCTGTTCAGTGATATAAATAAATCATTAAATCGCTTAAATATTCCCAGATATGGTAAATGTTTATTAAATTTATATTAAATATATATTACATTTTCGTTTTTAGTATAAAATATGTTCTTATTAAGCAGCAGGTCTCCTATTTGTATTTATATTTTATCTGCAATGAATTATTCTCGGTTGCGCGTAATTTGGCGTATTTGGATGCATACTTTTATGAAAAGGACGCCATAAATCTCGGTGTTAGATTCTAGGACGCAACCCTTTTCTCTTGCGTACGCATATTTTCCTAAGACAAAGAACGCCTACTCGGCAATAAACACATTCCCCTTCTGCACCAGTGTGTTATCGATAAAATCAAGACGAAGGCGGAGTCAGCTTAACTACAGTGTGTGTGTGGTAATTTTTTTATCGAGTGCACCGGGATTCTCTCCCATATGGCCATCGCCCCCAGAAGACATTTTAGTTGGGTTACGAGGGATAGTGCAAGATACAGGAGACGCCCCGTTCCAGAGACGACCCTGGGTCTTTTAGTGCCCGGTGTGAAGCACCTAGTACACTGCACCTCGGTTTATCGTCTCATGCGAAAGACGAGTTAGTAGGTTAGGGTGTAGCGGGGGCTCGAACCTGCGACCCCTGAGTTGTGAAACCAGTGCGTTACCACTAGACCACGGATCCGCCACTACAGCTAACAAGTCAGCCAATAAGAACGCATATGCAAATGAATGTCGTCGATAGAAAGTTTATCACGCCCTCAATCTAATTTGAATTAGTAATGGTGTAAGTGATTTGTGACACTTTCCCGCTAGGTATGCATTATGTTATGTGTGTGTGATTACCACCCGCGTTTTTAATCAATTGCTTCAAATTTAAAGAAGGAAATATAATTTATATTCAAGCGAAATAAACATTGTACCAATTATAAGAATAAAATTGAATCAATGTAACTTGACAATTTGCATCCATCGATCGCGTCAATCGTGCGTCATCATTTGTTAAAAATAACTACAACTACAAGTGTTTATTAACTAAATAGCTATTAAAAATCATCACTGTACACGGAATATATACAACAACTTTGGCTGAGGCAACATTTGAATAAACGTTAGCGACAGTTTATAGTACTTGTCGAAAGTGAAAGTAAATAAATGTCGGCGTCCTTTTCTTTTTGTTCCAATTTATGAAAAATGCTGAGTTTTTCCTTTTTAATCAATAAAGTCCTATTTAATTGTTTAATTGAGGGTAGTTAATTAACGGGTGTAGTACAAAAGCCCCTTGTCCAAAAGCCCCTTGGTTTAAAAATGCACACATGGACATAAGCCCATTGGTATATTTGACAGAGTAGACAGAAGCCCCCTGGTACAGAGTGGACAAAAGCCCCTTGATGATTATCAAGTAGTGGACAAAAGCCCCTTTCTGATATTGTATAGTGTGTATGAATTTAATATTAAATTGCATTCCACTCTGTCAAATATACCAAGGGGCTTATGTCCACGTGTTAATTTTTAGACCAAGTGGCTTTTGGGCCAGGGGCTTTTGTCCGGATACCTTAATAAACTGTTTGTTTAAATAAGATTTTTGACACAAAATATTGTTGTTGTAGTTGTGTTTTTTAAGTGGGTTGGGTATGGGTCTGTTTTGACGATTAGATACCCGGACGCTAAATTTGCATTGGAAGGAGTCCTTGATTCCTTGTTTTGAAATCCTAACGAGAACGTAAAAAAAAGATATTTCTGTTTCAGGTAACATGCCCCCCAAAAAAATTAGGGTAGGTAGGTCGGGATTTTTTGTTTTGGTAAACGGTCAACTTGAAGATTCTAAAACATAATAGATATTCAAAACGCATCAGCAATATCCTTAAACATTGTTTATAAGTGGATACTATCAAAACGAAACACTTATTTATCCAAAAACACATTTAATTATTGAAAAAGGTACATAAACCAAAAATAAATCTAACAAACCCAATCAAATGTGTTAGGGTCGAGGTCGTTTTTTAGGGTAGGTCGGGTTAACTGAAACAAACATATTTGTTTTACGCCTAATCAGACAATTCACAAGATATGTTGCCAGAGATTTGTACAGTGGTAATTTAATTTTGCCAGTTGGATTAAAACTATTATTAAGGGTAAAATCAATGTTTAAGTTGGAAAAAGTTGTTTTAAGCTGTTCTCTCTGGGGGCACTGCGCCAGCCCGTGGTCGTCTGTAAAGAGGATCCCACATTGAGGGCAGAGAGGGTCCAGCTTTAAAATATACTTTCCCGCACTAGGAGGCAAAATACTGGTTCCCATCCTCAGTCGGCTAAAGCATTTGTCAATAATGATGTTAGTAGCGTATTGATGGGGCCGACTGAGGGCTTTCTGGGCAATTGAGAAGGGGGCTTTGTATGGAGTGTTAGCGGGTGGCATGTTGTTCCACTACCGCATGATATAGGTCTTGGCCCTGGAGTATATTTCTGTTTGGGTAGAGGGACCCATATATTGACCGACTCCCTTTTGAGACCCTTCTCAGCCTCTATGTCCGCCTGGTCATTCCCTGCGATGTCGACATGTGCTGGGCACCAAACTTAGGTTACCTGTCGAGAATTGTCAAGGCACTTTTGATTCAGTTCCAACATTGTATTTAAAATATCAGGCCTAAATAGAGAGTCCGAGAAGATAGCAGTTTTAGTTGGCTTGTTAACTTATATCCAGCACATTGCAAAGCTAATGGCCACAAGTTGCGCCGAATATGTAGATTGTTGCTGAGTCTGAATGTTCTTACACCGGTTGGAGGGAATTACTAATGAATTGGCTTCCAAGCCCGAGTCAGGGCATTTGAAGCCGTCAGTTTAAATTTGTAAATGCTCAGCTACTTAATATTAATATAATTGAGAGCTTCTGACCTAACGAGGTGCGGAGAGTCAGATTGTTTTTGTTACTATTGTTGACAGATAGTTGTCGACATCTGGGGAATTAATCAGCCAGGGGTGTTTCGGAGAGATTCAGGTCTGCCACAGCAATCTTGAGACCGGCCTCGTCCACCAGGGTATGGGTGCTGGCCCCAAATGGGAAGGCAACATGCTTCGTTTTAAGCTCCCGTCCCTGCTGAAGGTGCCGTTCCCAAATAGCTTGTTAACGGGGTTTGAGCCGTGTCTGGAGTGGGCCCTGGTACAATATTGGAGGGTTTGTTGTTTCCGGCGCAGGGCGAGGTGCAGTACACCGGCCTCCTCCTCTAATGTACAACTCGCTGTACACTGCAGTGACCGTAGGACTATCCTGAGGGCCTTGTTTTGTATGGTATATACCATTTTGAGTGCGTTTGGCGTAGCACATGAATAGATACGGGCCCCATAATCTACCTTTGGACGAATAAGGGACTTGTAGAGTAAGTGGTGAATAAATGTTAACTGTTTATCTCGATACATAGCTAGAAATGTCACCACTTTTGCCAAGAATAATGTTGGTGCCGCCTAAAGTTAAGTCCAAATAGTGCTGGTTTTGGTTGCCAGAAAGGATTCCTACTGTTTTTGTGGGTGAAATTTTGAATCCCCAGTCAATGGCCCATTTCCGTATGGAGCCAGTCCATCTTGGGCCTTTGTTTGCGGGGTTGAAAGCTTGGACCCCATTAACCAAGTGCCGGAGTCAACGACAAATTGGGAGATAACCATGCCTGATGATTTAACGGTTTTAGGCAGGTCATTTACAATGATGGAGAACAGCAGGGGAGAGATGACAGACCCCAGTGGGGTGCCTCTTTCAGTTATTGCTTCATCTGAACTCGCACCATCGACTCTGACCTTAACTTTACGACCCTCAAGAAAGCCCTTATATAGTGGAAGCAGTGTCCATTGAAACTGCAGGCCTTTTTCTGGCCTTTTTGTGAAAAAGTACCTTGGTTAAATTGGGAAATTCACGACGTAACATTTTCCAAATTGGGACAAATTTGTATCGCTAATTCGTAAGTATAATGAAGACATTTACAGTTTTGAATCAATAAATAAGACTTCTACAGCACTAAATAATTTGAATTTAACTCTAAATTGTGATAAATACCTATGTAAGCTATGCATCCAACAGTTTGTAATCACATGCATGTCTCATTTACTATAAGTACGTGTACAATTCTAAAAAAGCATCTCCAAGTCTGACCAACTTCATCAAAATAAAATTGTGGGATCTACTGTCTACATGATTTAGTTTTAATGGTGTGATAATAAACATCCTGTAATGCCTACACTACGTAAGTCGCGAAAATATGTGATAGCTTGAAATAAAATCTTTGCCTCCTATATTTAAATCCTTCCTTTAACTGACACATCCACTTGTGTAAATAACAAAATATTTGCCCATAATTCATGTTAAATTTCAGCATGATAAAAGGACAAACAAATCGTTTCTCTTTGTGTTACCAATTTTAGTACACAGCTAATATAAATATTGGTGCTACATAGTTTACGGGCAAAAACATCTAAATAGTATTAAAAAACAACATTAGTTGCGCAGTATTGTAGATCTCTGTAAATTGTATCGTTATTCACCGTGATATGAGACCCGAGCTAGCCGGACAGCTGTCACCTAATCTGTTTCACCACTTATTAGTAGCATACATATAACAGCTGCATAATCCGCTGGAGAGCATCTGATCAATTTCAGTTAAAGTCGTATTTTATAAACGGAAATTTATCACAGGAGTTGATTGTATAAAAATACTATTTAAAGTACCTACAGCGTAGGAAAGTAAGATAAGAACCATGAAGTGCCATGTTGTTATTAATACAGTTATTTTCTTCATTTGTTTGATCTATCAAATTTGGAGTTGACAGGATTCCATTGACATAAAAATGGTCAAAATGATGCTGGATAGGGATTTAAATGCTAAATATTAACAAGACAATGTCATATGTATTGGTTTTGCTATTTGAAACGATCCTATATACATTTTAAAATAGGAATTAGCAAGGACAACAATAGAAGTTTGCCCTCTTATACCTGCAAGTTCATTTCAGTTATGCAAACATCTTAAAATTTTCACAAAATGTTACTCTCTGAATATTAATAACACAAATGAAATCAATTTGATTTTAACAATACAACAAACGTAATAAAAATCTTGAATCAACCTCAATACCGAACATTATTACATACCTTGCTATAAATAGTAACACATTTACATTGATTTTAAACGGATACGGTTTTCAAAGTGGCGGGCATACACAAATGGTGTGCCAAATACGGTTTTTTTCTACTTCCGGTGTGCCGAAATACGGGTATTTTGGCATACTATCGCTTTTTCGTGCCGTTGTTAACCGCGCGTTGACGTCATTACTGCAGTTAGCAAATCAAAATAGCCGCTGCATATCGTTTGTTGGAATTAGACGGCAATATTCAAGACAATGAGCGAGAAATTGATACCCATGAAATATGTTGATTCCATGAAAAAAGAAAACACCAAAAGAAAAACGAAATTGGACGTTAATCGGGTAAAAACATTGGCTTCAAAGTAAGTTTGGAGAGTGAGAATTGTCTGACATTCCGACAGGTGCTAAACGAATTTAATGTATTTGTTGCAAATAAATAAATAATGAGTATTTATGTATTTTTTTTAAATATAATTATTCTACCGTTTGCATTCACATTATTGTATTCTTCTTGTGCATCATATCACTTGTTATGTAATAAACTAAAATAAACAAACATCATATGTTTGTGTTGACTATTAAAGTGTTTGTACTCAAATTAAAACTCTGAAAACACTTACAAATGGAGCCGTTTTGACAATTTTGACCTATAGTTTTTAAGATTATGCTTCGCGGGGTTATTTGTAAACATTTTTAGAGCTTTTTTCCTGTCCTGTACAGCCTGCTTGCATTGTTAAGGTACCTTTATTTTTATTGATGCTTTTTGATAATGAACAGTTGCTAAGTGTGTTACATGCCTATTGCTACAAACTGCTAGTATGGTCCCAGTTCGCCAGTCACATCAAAGACCTTTGAAGTCAAACTGACACATTTGCTACCGCCTGTTGCTAACAGCATGCATATTAGGAAGCCGGGCTATTTCCACTGTCAGTCTTCTCAGTTTTAACAGGTGTACATTAAAGAAATTAGTTTTTTTATGGATTTTATTGTTTGTTGAAATTGGAAACATTACTGCAAGGTTAGTTTTTTAGCCAACGGAATCCCTGAAGGTAATTAGAATGCAGTGTTTTGTGAAAGGAAAAAAAATAAATCCGAATAGAACAACATGTTATAACTATATAACTAAAAAAAATAACAAAAACAAATAAATACATACGATAAAAAATGACAGAATGTTGAACAACAGAAAAGGCCTACTGTTGTGCCATATGGACCCAGTAATAAATAAATGAGTTGTGATATGTGACGTTTAATGAATACAACAATAAATATAGTTTGCGAGTTAATTTCTCATTTTGCAAATTGCTATTTTCGTTAAATTCAAACCCTGTAATATTTAATACTTTTCCACAGTTCACTTTTAAATTTTAATTGTAACACCAGCATCACTCAAATATTTTATATTGAAACTGTTAAATTCTGTAGCTTTAAAATATCAGTTTAACAGACAGAAAATAGTTACATTCAATTCTAGTTGTTCACAAAGTTTGGCTTCAGAATACCATGTTATAACAGAAAAACTGGAACTTTAGCCTTGTGCAGCCAAAGAATGGTTCTTAACAATAATAATACAGGTAAGTATATTTAATCCATCATGAATTTCAAGTGATTCCATATAAATTACAATAGAGGCAACAGCAGACTTGAGGTGGTACGAACCGACCAGGGATGAACCCCTCTGAGTGTGAACGTCAATGTTATTGACGGTATATTTCTACTTATTCAACAATTTTGAATACATATGCAAATATATAACATATATATTGCGTCTTATTACACACTGTTTATTACTACTAGTTTGTTTTCAGCAATACGTAAGGTTGCTACGCATGAACAATAGTGTCATTCGTACAAAGAGCCGCCATCGTTGATTTGTGTTTACTCTAGCATGGGGTTGAAAATTTCCCATAAATAATACTTATACGGTTAAATATGTAAACAATTGTGATGTATTTGATAAAAAAAAACATGTTCATATTAAACAAGTAGCATGAAATTCAGCGAAACATAATGTTTTACCAGAAATATAGGATTTTAAAATATTCGAGTAAGATTTTCGGAGCTAAACATAACACTCTCGTGGGAAATTTTCTGGTTACCCTGTTATTTCATCATTTAATTAGCATATGCAATTCAGATTGGTTCCAGATATTTACGTTTTATGTGGGGTTTAGAGCGAATATAATGGTACCAGTGCTTGGGCCGCTGGCCGACACTAATTAATATTCATGAGCTGCCGACAAGGGACACTACTCTTATTGCTTTGGCATTGCTCTTGTTACTTTGAAGTTTTATCGACGTGTTTGGATTTGATGATTGGTAAAAATAATCGTGTATATATATGGAGAAAACCTGGTAAGGAATGGTTACCACAGACAATAAGTCTGACCCCGCTGGTGAAACTTAGCTTGATGATATGGGCGTGCATAACATGGAACGGGAATGGTACTTTATGGGTTGTTGATGGCAATATAAATGCACAGAGATATATCGAAATTCTAGACAGGTATTTGTGGCCAGTTATATGTGCACATTTTACAAATAAGGATTGTATATTGCAAGCTGACAATGCCGTTGTGCAACTATACAAGCACAAACACAATTTATGTTCCATGACCTAGCAGGAACAATCACCTGCTATTAACATTATCGTAAACTGTTGGTTGCTGTTAAAAATCAAACTGGAAAGACGATGTAGCTACATTGAAACAACCGCTGATCTCGAAAAATGTTCCGCATCTGGACAAATATTCCATTAATTTACATAAGGAGCCTGTTTACGTCCATCCCCAAGAGATTGCTCAGAATAATTCATAGTAAAGGCTGCATAACAAAGTAATCGGTAAGTTGTTAACATAAAAATTCATTAGTACCAAGGAATTCTAAAAATATGTAGTTTAATGTAACGCGACTGTTATACCAAATTGTTACAAGTTGGCGTCACGACACCATCAATGTTAATACATATATGGCACTAGGGCCTAAACAAAAATATTGTTTGTTTCCCCTCCCGTGACCGACCCAGCAAAATCGCGGCGACCCCCCCCCACCAAAAAAAAAAAAAATACCCCAAAGAAAACAATATTTTATTTTATTCGTGTGTGAAATTGCGGGGTACGAATCCGTAAAAATAATCCAATAGCGTGTACAAATCTTACTTTCAAAAGACTCTTATAAAATGACTTTAAACGGACAATGCTTGGTAACGCCTATTTTGACGCATGCTTTAACGAAAAGGACGCCAAAACATTCAGTGTCAGAGTCTAGAGTGCAACCATTTCCATTCGCATATGCATGTTGTTTTTTAAAGACAAAGAATGCCCACCGGTAATGAAAAAACTCGCTTTCATGCACCAATTGTCCATTATTGATAAAATCCTGACGCACTAGGAGTCAGCTTAACAAGAGCAAAACAGCCAATGAAAACGCATACAATTTCCAACATGCAAGTAAGCGTCGTCTTAGAAAGTTTATCACGCCCTCATTCTAATTATAATTGGTAAAGGTGCAAGTCATTTGTAATACTTTTGCGTTAGGTATGTGTTTTGTTATAGATATGCGTGTTTTTAACAGCCGCGTTTGTAATAAATTACTACATTTTAAAATAGTAAATAAATAAATAACTATAAATAAATATTATAATTTTGGTGAATTTTGGTGAAAGGAATCGTTCACTAAGAATATAAATTACGACGGCTTTTAACTCGACACACTGATTGCGTCAAACTTCTTATTTTGTTAAAAAAAATATAATTACTAGATCTTGTAATAATTAACGAAAGTGTTATTCAAATCATAACTGCACACGGAATAGAATTAGGCAAACACTGTCGCTGAGGCAACATTTGAATGAAAGTTAGCGGAACTAATGCCCTTGTCAAAAATGAACGTACATAAACTTCAGCGCCTTTTCTTTTTATTTTAATTTATAAAAAATGTAGTATTGCTTTCTTTTTACTAATGAACAAAGTCCTATTTGTTTTTAATTCTATAGAGTGCTAATTCATTTATGCTCTAGCATTTGCGTTGTTCAGATACAGTATTAAAGATTGATGCTTTTAAACTATCCACGTGCTAAGCGTGTAACACGCTTTTCAGCTACAAACTGCTAACCGCAGTTAGACAGTCACCGTTGCTATGGCTGTTGCTAACAGAGTTCTGTTTTTGGTAACCGGCAAATTGCAACATCACGCTATTACACCTTAGTTTTAACAGGTTTTTATTACAAACGCAAATGTTTTTAACGTATGTTATTGTTTGTTAAATTTGGTAATTATTGTAAGGTAATTAAAACATAGTATTACGTAAATAAGCAGACGGTTATAAATCTATTACAACGAAAATAATAAGAATTAATACTATAACGTAACATTTCGAACATAAGGCAAACATGAATGAAAATGACTTATTGTGTATACAAATAAAATATTTTTCAGACCTACCGAACCACCCTTCATTAGCAGGGGTTGCGGGAGGGAAACAAACAATATTTTATTATCGTCCTAGACTGTATATAGCTAACCAACTAGCATTTCTGTTTGGTGAACAAATTATTTCTAGCAGAAATAATTTGTTCATTGAAAAAAATCACATTGCATCAGATAATCCTAGTGCAACCCATTTTGACTTGCGCTATCTTTGATGATGTTTTGTTTTTATTGAAACAGGTGAAACTATTATGAGATCTTTTTACACAAATTGTCGATACAACAATAAATGTTTATGTACATTTTTTTTTTAATTGACATTAGGTCCACTACATAATAGCAAAACAATCACAAACGGCAAACGCGGTGCGTACAGTGATTGACTTAAATGGGTACACAATTACCGACCGATTTGTACGAAACATCCTAAAATAAATGGTTACGAAATTTTTATGTTAAGAAATGACAGACAATCGTATATTATGAAGCAGTTTTTGGATGTTCTTTTCAATGCAACCCACAGCTGTCCAATTAAGATTAAACGAGTATCTCCGTAATAGTCCGCGTTTTCTGACGTCATTAAGCAACTTTCTTATTGTTTCTGTCTACTGATTTCGGAATGCTTTGGTCATGTTTGTTATTATCATTGATCTTACATCATTCAGGGGAAAATGTCGCATAGGCTGGCAAAACGAATTGAAATTGTACAAAAAGTTTAAAGAA
Source organism: Congeria kusceri (assembly GCA_027627225.1). NCBI lineage: Eukaryota > Metazoa > Mollusca > Bivalvia > Myida > Dreissenidae > Congeria > Congeria kusceri. The sequence continues at coordinate 287,865 of JAPFQT010000150.1, forward strand.
AGGTTAGCAACTTGTTGTTTTGCTTGCACCCATCTTCGATTTCCATTGTCCAGCCTATGTTCATACCAGAGAGGTTATTTAGATGACTTTGACCATGAATTATCTTATTTCAACCCGACTTTGATGTACCCTAAATTCAAAGATAGTATTTTTATTGTAATATGGCAAAAGATGTGAGATTTTCAAATAAAAATAGTCGAAAAAGCATTGAAATGTTCAGTAATATTGTTTCCACATTTGCATTAGATCTTCTAAATAATATCAAAACATCGAAGAATTGAGGTTTCATCAAATTGGCGACACATTAGGATTATCGCATAATGGATTGTTGCCAACGTCATTGAGGCCACAAAAACACAGAGGCAAACATTTACAAGAATAATACTATTTACCAATGTAAATGTTTTGTGGCAATGTTTTATATTGTGTCAAAATCGGGTCTACTTATCGGACCTCGCATAAAAAATGTTAGCATTCTTTACAAAACAAAGTTTAAAATATTTTCAGAATTTTTCCAGTGTTTAGTTACTAATGTGTTGATAACAATATGCAGATTTAGTGTTGTGAAAAGAGAAATGGTTAGAATTGTGTTAAAAAAATGCACACCATACATTTGCGTGTTGTGGTTGTTGTATTAAATTTTGAGATCAGTTGTGGTTAATACTCAATTATTTTTATTCTAATGGTGACATATAATTTAAAGTACACAAACAATTTGTTCAGTACTCAATTATTTAAAATGGATGTAGTACAAAAGCCCTTGCCCAAAAGCCCCTTGGTCTAAAATTGCTAACATGTACATAAGCCCATCGGTATATTCGACAGAGTGGACATAAGCCCCTTGGTAGAATTATCAGGATGGACAAAATACCTTAATGATTATGAAATGGTGAACAAAAGCCCCTTTCTGATATTGTATTACTGTGTATGCCATTCAATAGGAAATTCCATATAATCAAAGTGAACATGTTCATTGAATGCAATCAATTGTTCTAAAACTGACAGCTTTTCTTAATTGCATTTAAGTACAGCTATACTTCCAACTACAACATTTTATTCCATCTGTTTATTTGCAGATGGCCTTAATGTCAATACATACAAACTTAATATGCCAAGGACTACAGACATTCTCATCAAGGGGCTTTTGTTTACCAAAGGGCTTTTGTATACCCTATTAACTCTACCAAGTGGCTTATGTCCAGGCGTGCATTTTTAGACGAAGGGGCTTTTTGGCAAGGGGCTTTTGTCCAGATACCATTTAAAATAGGATAGGGTAATACCAAATTCAGACAGAATCCTTATTTGTTGCTCTGATCTTGATATCGCATGTAGATTAAAATTGTGTTGACATGCAGTCAGGTTTGGAGAAATAAATACACACTTTACATCAAATGTTTTTCTGTGTCTCTGCATTGCACCCCTGGGGCAAGTTTACCAATATTACCTGATCTCAGAATGTGTCATAATACCTTTACATTCACTGTGACAAAGAGCTGTAAGGGACTGGCAGGGAAGTGTGTGTGTGCCAGGTGACATGGTAATTACTGTAATTATTGTAATTAAATGTACTTTTACTATGCAGGGACTGTGATGGGTAATGATTTCATTATTAAATTATAATAAACAATCATGGTTTGACATCTTTAGTTTTGATGCAATCGCTGCAATGTGTGGGGAGTACATTGCAAGGATAGTATTCATTTAAAGAAAGGTAGAATACAATAAATGTATCCCGATGGTTGCTAAGAAATAATTTTAAAATGTGTAACAATATTTTTAAGAACCGGTGTGCAAACTTGTAATTAATGGAAGTGAAAAACGTTTAGTCTGAAAAAAAGATCCTTTAGCACTGCGCAATTTGTATCTTGTATGATATTTCTCTGTACTATCTTACATGAACATTGTAATGTATAACCAAATTGTTGAATAAGAATAATTGAATATTGATTTAGCTGGACTTATATTCAGAGGTTAGGGATGGAGCCCAGGCCTAGGTTTTGTGTGAAATTACAAATGAGTTGTGTCATGGAAAAACCGGTCTTATATGGAACGACACTTTACACACATGCATTGTGTCCGGTTTTCCCACGCCACACCACATATTTGTTAAAAGGGTACAACAATCCAGGAGTAATGTCAACTTTTGAAAACAATGCATTAATTCCAATTTGGTTGGGGGTGATGCCTATATGAGGTAGAAAGGCCCTGATGATATATTTGATGCATACGGCTGTCTATTAAAAGTTATGCAATAATACACTTTTGTTCTAGTGTCTTCTTATCACATACCACACTGACCGTTACTGCTCCAAACAAATCAGTCCTAACACTAGTCTACAATTTCAATGTAAAATTATTATCGCATGCTGTGTGATGGTCCCCTTAACAACTTAAAATGCAGGCTATTACGCAATAGGTATAGTTAACGCCAGAGACTGTACAAAGAAATTATCACACATGATATTGGGCCCTATTGAAAAGTCCATAAAAAGGGGCCATAAAGCTGGGCCCATGTTTGTTTATCAGATAAAGGGAAGTTGAAAGTTGGATAATGGATGATAAATACAGTGTTTTACTTGTTAGGGGTCTTATCTATGGGGGAATCATATTTTGGTAGGGAAATATTTATGTTTTAGAGAAAGAGTAAACAACAAAATCTTGGCTTGGAATAATGTGTATTTGTTTTAGTGCAACATTAATAAATTAATAATTTAAATTATTTTTTATCTGAGAGTAATTCTCTGGCAATTTTAAAATCTGCAAAATTTAATGTTATTATTATAAATGCTAGTTAATAAAAATATGGATACATAAATTTGAATATATTTAATGTAAGTATTATTTTTGTTTATGGTTGATTTGTTTATTTAAATTGATTAAAAGGATTGAAATACTTATTGTATTGTTGTAATATAATTAAACGGTTTAAATTTATTTAGTCCCCCCCCTGATATATTTTTGCATAGAGTCAATTACAAATAAATAGACTATGCCTAACAACCTGAATTACAGGTACAAGAAATGGACTAATAAATACCCTGGATTTATACAGAATATTACACCAGTCAATTGTTCCAAGAGTATGTATTAGTCGAGTGGCTTGTGGCTTGTGTGATGACATATCACATGAGAGGCGGAGCCTCGAGTGTGATGCGAAATAACCTAAGCCACGAGACTAATACATACTCTCGGAACTATTGACAAGCCTAATACCGGGGTATTCCTTTTAATATATGCCACGGTAAACTTCAAATGTGCATTTACCTTATTGTATTTGTTTAAAAACCACAATAACGACTCATCGTTGTAGGTATAGAATATATTTGTTTACATAACTCTATGATGACGTCATTAAAAAAGTAGTCCAGCTAGTTAAGTAATACAGGATCAGAAAAATAGCGAGTAGCATAATACGGGATTTAGTTTCTGTCGACATGTATTTCATCGATTGAAGGAGCATGTATTTTGTTAAGATTTTAAATAGGTATATAATAAAGCAAATTATTAGACAATGTCAACAAACTGGTCTGGATTTGCACCCTGCTCCTTTTTAGCAGCACTCTGTACCTTTTGTGATCCTAGATCTTTCCCCGCAATAATAATAATTCTATATTTGTTTCAGGTGTGAAGTGGACATTGCTAGCTACAACATCCTAGAGGCCTGCAATCTGTAATTGTACCTGCTGGCTTCAGGCCATGGGGATTTTAAGAGGTAACATAGTTTGTGATAATACTCTAATATCATTTATTTTACTTAAGAAATACTTTTGATTGAGAGTTGTTTATCGGCTAATAAACCACGATTTGGAGTTCTGATGCATATAAATTAAACCAAATCAGGGTGTTAGCCCGAGTGGTTTAATACACCGCATCAGAACGAAAATCAGCGTTTATTAGCAGGCAACTATAATGCGAACATTTCTTTCGATTCTAACCTGGTAACATTTTCTGCAATTACAATGCAAACTATATTTTACAGTTTCGTAACTATTATTTCTGGTTGTTAATTTGTTGCTTAAACAACGGTGAATTTTGTTCTTTGTCTATAGAAAACAAGGCACGTGTCCGGTTAGAATATATTATTAATGTTAAGTAAGCTACCCATTGCTTTGTGACTAGGCCATATTGTTGGGGTATATTTGTCACTCATGTGACAATTCTAGTTTAATTTTGAAGAGAAAAATACACTTCAGCCAAACAAACGTTTCTGTGGTCATATTTTAAAAATATGTAAGCCCTGCATTCAAGTTTATAATACTTTCAAAACAATTGATATGTCAAACATGGATTACACTTGTTTTAATTTTGTTGGTAAAGAAATTCAATCTCCACAGTTTTACAATCTTTCCACAATTATATTATATTACTTGGTACTACCCTTCTTGAATAAGCTTATTAAACACTGCGGTATTGGCACCATATTTTATCTGTGTTAAATGCGCATCAAATACACATTTAGTACACTAAGTGTACTTTTTCTGTACTTTTTCTGTACTTTTAATTTTAAAAAAAAGTATCAATGCACTCGAAAGTACACTTAAAATACGTTTTAGTGTAATTTTTAAAGATATAGTGTATTTTTCAAAGAGACAAATGTACATTAAACGCACTTTAGTGTGCTAATGCAGAAGATATAAATTTGTTTCTGTTAAAAAGTGTATTTTTTCTGCATTTTCAAGTGCATTAAATGCACATTAAACGCAGAATAAATACGGTGCCAAGACCGCAGCGTATGCGTATTAAATACGCTGCCAAGACAGCAGCGAATGCGTATTAAATATGATGCCAAGACCGCAGCGTATGCGTATTAAATACGGTGACAAGACCGCAGCGTATGCGTATTAAATACGGTGCCAATACCGCAGCGTATGCGTATTAAATACGGTGCCAAGACCGCAGCGTATGCGTATTAAATACGCTTGTTCGAGAAGGGTAATGACAAGCAATTCCTACATTAACACACACAAAATACCTTTAAGGAATGATCTAGGATATAAAAATGTACAAGTGCTGCTAAAAGGAACAGGGTGAAACTGGGGACCAGTTTATAACATTTTCAAATAATTTACTATATCCAGGTTGTTCAGGAGTCTTACTCTAATTATGGTTTTGGCCATAGTATATCTATTCGTTTGTCATTGAATATTTGCAAAAATATATGACATTTCAAAAGATATTCAACCTTTTTGTTTTGGCAAGCCCAGAGAGGAATCAGGGGGGAACCAAAAAGGAGCAGGTGCAGCCTGCTAGTTTGCTCTAGATCTTTCCCTAAAATATAATAAGAATAGCAATATTATTTTCAATTTTGAAAAAAATACCTGTCACTGCAAATTGTACACAGAACATGAACACATACAGGTATACTAAAATAAGAAACCTCATTTTCAAATAAAGAAAATTTCAGTTCATTAGCCATTAGTTATTTTGGCTACTGATTTAAATAATTAAAAATACTTAAATTTTTTCAAATGGTACATTTAATGATTACTGGTACTCGTACAGTAATTGATACTACTAAATTTAATATATTCCTTTTTTATTTTAAAGTTTTATTTTCATAGTTCTCATGTACAAAATTTAAATGTATTAAAATAGACTGGAAACATTTCTTCCCTCTGGCTCAATTATAATTTTTATTTTTTATTTTTTACTGGTTCAACAAATAAATCTTGAAAATGTAAAATGATATTTATTGCATTTTAGAAACGTCCAACCTTGCCTCCGTCCAGATGGCTTCCAAAAGACTGTTGCCAAGCGACCAAATGTATCCACCAAAGAAGAGAGCGCTTTTCGAGCACAAACTGTTACACGGCATAGAGAACTTCGCTCTGAACGAACAAAAGTCAGCTCCGGATGCTTCGTTGAAACACGAGATCAACAAAAAATGTATGACAGACTATAAAGACAATAAGGAAAACGTGTATTTCAAAATGATGCTCAATTATCAAGGTAGCGCCATGTTTCCACGACAACGAAGTGATTCACTACAGTCAGTGCATTCACAAATAAGCGAGTCTGGCGAATCAACAGTTACGATATCTAGGGAGTCGTCACCAGTGGAAATCTGCGGAACTGTCTTTGATCATCGTACGCCCTAGATAACACCAAGTTCTGGTTATGCATTTCTTCGGCCACAGGTTTCAAAACCACTCTTTCCGGATGCGGATGAGCGCGGTGGTTTAAATGTGCGGGATAGTGACTTTGTGAATCAGCAGAAATCTAGTTTTGCTGCGGAAACAATTTCTCAAAGTTCGGTACGGATGAACACCACACATGAGCCAGTGAGGGAGAGGAGTTTGGAAGAAATGGGTCAAACAACAAAGACAATGTGAATGAAAATGCGTATGGTAATAGTCGAGATAATGTGGCAGAAACTAGTCATGAATTTAACAAATCTGCAAATTTAAAATCTGAAGAGGAATCTAAAAATAAAACCTCTGTGAGACCTATGGTCTCACTGTTGGAAAAGTTTAATTCAGTGGCTCAATACACTAGCACCAGTCTATCTCTGCAAATAAAAAATTCCACGAACGATTTAAAAGTCTTGGACGTTTGTTTAAGCAATAAGCATGAGATGAGAAATGGTGAATCGCCGAACAGTTTGGCTTCAGCCGCAGACAGCCAAGATGACATTTTAGGTGCGTTCAAGTGTGGTGAATGTCCGCAATCATTTTCGTCGTTCGATGCACTGAGAAATCATGTGCTGGTGCCCGAGGAAATATCTATGTCATGTTGGGTGTGTCACATGGAGTTTAGTGGCTCTGAAAAGCTTGACAGTCACATGAAACTGTCCCACAAGGGAGTTAACCCATACAGGTGCCAGCACTGCTCGCGAGAGTTCAGTCAGTATAATAACCTGCGGAGGCACCTACGCGTGTATAGGGAGAAACTGTACAAGTGTAAAGTGTGCGACCCCGAATTTAACGAAGAGTTTTACTTAAAGATGCACATGAGCACGCATACTGGGAAACGAGTTTACAGCTGTGGCGTTTGTAATGCCGGCTTCCCCTCCAGTCACGAATTGAAAATTCACGTCAAGTCGCATTCGCCATCCCAACTCCACACGTGCGATGTTTGCGGAAAGTCGTTCAGTAAAGCGTGCGTTTTGCGGCAGCATAAGAAAGAGCCCACAAGTGCGACTATTGCCTGAAGACGTTCATTCATCGTCATCATTTGACGATGCACATGCGGTCACACACGAACAGCAAACAGTACACGTGTTCAGTGTGCAGCAAAGAGTTTGCTCAGAGTAGCCATTTGTACAAACATCTACGTTCACATGAGGACTCAAAGGAAATCGGGGGTGATTCGGATAATAGTTTGACGATACCTAATTTGATGCAAGTGACTTCGTTCGTTGAGACTTTGGAAAGCAATAAAAGAAGTCGCTGTCAGAGTATGTCGATGATGGGTGGGGAATCTGTTCAGAGAAATATAAATATTGAAGGTTTGGAGAGTGTGAAATTAAACATGACTGAGAATACGGCAGATGTTTTGCATAATAATGAAGCATGGGTAGTTAAGAAACCGAAAGTCAGAGTGAGAACAAAGTCAACAAATTCAAGACAAGAAAACAATGAAAGTTCAACCAGTGTGAAGGAAGCATTGCTTTCAGGGAGTGGGCATCAAGCAAAATGAGTGGAAACATCCGTGTCCCATCAGTACAGCAGTGAAAACTTGCCAAACCAAAAATCAAGGGAGACCACTTCTTCACAAAATACACAACAGCTTCTAGCAATTGGAAAAGCCTTTGAGTTACCTCCCTTTTCAAAAGCGCCATCCCAGACCAGCTTTGCTCGAAGCCAATCATCCTTCAGTATTCAAAACCGTACTGCGCTTATCAGATAAGCCCAGCTGGTCCGTCCGCATTCCCGTATCAGATGTTCTCCAATCCACCCGGAGTACTTGGTTCCCAGAATTATCTGGACTACAATCAGATGTGTCAAGCCTACAACAGCCAAATGCAAGCATATTGCAACCACATGTTCATGCTGAACTACATGGCTCGAAACGGAAACAGTGGAATGTATCCTTTATATCCAGGTCAAAGTCAAGGTCAAACCAAAGGTCATGACCTCAGATCAAGGTCATTGAGTGCAAGTCAGACTGAACTTTGGAGTTTGGGATCTGAGAAAATGGAACAGAATGATGCTAGGTGTAAAGCAGTCCTGAAACAGAGTGGGAACAAGCCTAGTGAGAAAAGAATATCTTCCTCAGACTCGTCCAAACTAGACACGTCTGTGCGAAATTCACTTAGCAGCCTACATAAAATTGGGAGACCGAAACAGGTTTTGTCTGGTACCACAGCCAGTTCTGTCCAGTCTAATTTAAAGCATGAAGTTGTCAATTCTCATTTCCCAGTACAATTAGCGGTATCCTTTACACAGAGGACTGAAGACAGTTCCACGCGTACTGAAGTCGCCCACCAGTTGTTGAAGATGTCAACTTGCCTTGTAAAGAGAAATGAAGTAGGCATGAAGTCCCATTTTGATGGCAACTCAGCGGTTTCATTTACGCAAGGAAATGTGCCTAGCACAAGTTCTGACCAAAGTTTGAAGAATAGCAAAGATTGCAGTGATGTCAATGACTCAGATTGTGGAGAGCAGGCAAGTAACATTGATGAATCAGACAAGAACATTCATGAAGAGATGCAGGTATCTGTTGACAATGTTAGCAGAGATAAAGAGACTGTAGAAGAATGTGAAAATGGTAAAAATGTTGTTGAAAAAGATGAAGAAGATAAAGTAGATGGTGACAAATGTGTGTCTCGGCTGTTCTACTACAATGCCAGTCTATTTGAGGGGGCTTTGGAGATTGATGTTAATGTGAATACAAGTGGTGAAGACGAAAAGACTGAGGATGTTCTTGGAGTTGATCCGGAAGGGACGGCAGAGAAAACTGGTGATCTGAATAATAAGGGTGATGAAAAGAGTCGAGTGGTCCAAAGTGAGATCAACAAGGATACCAGGACTAGTCGGTATGGACAACATGAAGAAATCCAAGAAGAAAGTTCCGGCAATGTGGAAACTGAAAGGGAATTAGAGAGAAATGACAAAGCAGTCAGTGAGGATAAGAATTTGAAGAAATTTGAGAATGATTCTGAAAAAGAGAATATGTCAATTGACAAGGTGAAATATAGCTTACAGTATAATGTTAATTCTGAACGGCCAGTAAATCCACTGGAAAACGAGTTTATGGCTGTAAAAGACTATGTTCCGAAAAAGTATGCTTATAGAAGTTTTGGCAAAAATAATGCAGGCTGCAATGAAACTGTGCTGGATTTGTCATTCCATAAAAACGATGCAAAAAGAGTGCCACTAAGTCCAAGGAAAGACTTTTTAAATTTGCAGACTGATAAAGTGGGAAAACAGTGGAAAAGTCCACGAAAGAGGAAAATGATTGATGAAAACTCAAAAGAAAACTGTGTTTTAAGCCCTAGCAAAAGAATGATGGACAAAAACGTCAAAGTGAACGGTATTCTGAGTCCTAGCAAAATTATGATGAATACAAACATTAAAGAAAACTGAATTTTAAGTCCTAGCAAACAATTTGGCAACAGGACACGATTTGAAGTATTATTGGCGGATAAAACTAGTGAGTGTCATGTTCGGATCAAATAAAATCGGCAAGCAATAGTCCTAAACGGTCAGAAAATTCACTCACATCGTCATCAGAAAAGGTCTACAAATGTGACGTCTGCTGCAGAGAATTCGCTCACCAGCACAATTTGAACCGACACAGAATGTCCCATACGGAGAAAAATTACAAGTAACAACATCTAGGGAAAGATCTGCACCCTGCTCCTTTTTGCTTCCCACTGCTGCCTCTCAGGGATTGTCAACACAAAAATGTTGAATATCTTGTGAAATTTAATCTATTTTTGCAAATAATCAATGACAAATCAATTGACTATGCTTAAAAAACTTAATTAAAAGTATTGACTAAGAAATTTAGCAAATTATTAGAAATTGTCAACAAACTGGTCCGGCTTTCCACACTGCTCCTTTTAAACAGCACCCTGTACCTTTTCCAATCCTAGATCTTTCCCTACAACATCTATACTTAATACCATGGGTTATTTGACAAAAAATATGTATTATCATACAAAATATTATTTTGATTCCAGGGCTTTCTTTCCAACAATAATGAAGAGGCCTTGGCCTTTTCATTTTGTGAAAATCAGAAATAAATCAAATATACTGTAAGCGCGATAAGATGGTAAATTGTGAATGCACAGGTTTAGGTTCAGTTTTGAAAAAAACAAAAACAACTTTGTATTCACAAATATCTATGATATTTGTAATATTTTTAATACAATACTATGTGTGTTTTATTTACATATATATGGTTAAAAAATCTATGAATCTGGTTTAAAAATACTGTTTAAAAGTGAACCTTTTAATTGTATATCGATCTGATTTGTGAAGCTGTATTGCCACACTTGCGAAAAGTTTTACATATTTCGGATTGTGAAGTAGCATTTTATAGGCCCCAGCTATACAAGGAAAAAAAGCCCTGGGTTCTGACATGATGTAAGGCTGCATTGTATTTTAAAGCCACTGTTCATAAATATGTTAATACAAATAAAACTTGGCAGAAATCGCTTCTAATGGACATCTTACTGATCAAAATGTAAATAAAAAACGCATTGGGCCGAAAATAACATTGTTTCCCCTCTCGTGACCCATGCTAATAAAGGGTGGGTCATTAGGTCGAAAAAATATTTTATTTGTATACACAATAATTCATTTCCATGTATGTTTTCAATATGTTAGAAATGTTACGTTATTGTATTAATTGTTAATAATTCCTTTGTAGTAGATTCATAATGTTCTGCTTATTTACGTAATACTATGTTCAAATTACCTTACAATAATTTATCAAAATTTAAACAGGAGCCTTAGTAATAAAAAACTGTTAAAACTGAGGAGTATTAAGCATGACGTAGCAATTTGCCGGGCATCAAAAACAGAATGCTGTTAGCAACAGCCATCGCAACGGTGACTCAAACTGCGGCTAGCAGTCAAACAGCGGCTAGCCGTTTGTTGCTGAAAAGCGTGTTACACGCTTAGTACGTGGATAGTGTTTCAGAGCATCAATCTGTAATACTGTATCTTAATAATGCAAATGCTAGAGCATAAATGAATTAGCATTCTATGGAAATAAAAACAAATAGGACTTTGTTCATTAATAAAAAGAAAGCAACACAACATTTTTATTTAATTACAATAAAAAGAAAAGGCGCTGAAGTTTATTTACTTTCATTTCATGACTTTAGTTCCGCTAACTTTCATTCAAATGTTGCCTCAGCCAAAGTTTTGGCATAATTCTAATCCGTGTGCAGTGATGAGTTTGAATAACACTTTCCTTAATTATTACTAGATATAGTTATTTTATTGTTTCAACAAAATAAGACGTGTGTCGAATTAAATGACGTCGTAAAAAGGAATAAACTGTTCCTTTCACCAAAATTCACCAAAATTATATATTTATAATGATTTAATTATTTACTATTTTAATTTGTAGTAATTTATTACAAACGCGGCTGTTAAAAACATGCATATCTATAACAAAACACACACCTAACGCAAATGTGTTACAAACGACTTGCACCTTTACCAATTAAAATTAGAATGAGGGCGTGATAAACTTTCTAATGACAACGCTCATTTGCATATTGGAAATTGTATGCGTTCTCATTGGCTGACTGTTTGGCTCTTGTTAAGCTGACTCCTCCTGCGTCAAGATTTTATCAAATTGATCAAATTATGTCAGGTTCATTAATAGAAATCAAAGAATCATTGATCCAGAACCAAATAGCAGAGTGATGTACCTTGACTGAACTAAATAAAACGTTGATTATCATATAAATTTTAATTTATGAACTGTCTTTATTATAAATGATGATAACATGTTTAAACATAATAAGGCCAGATTTTTTTTATTTCTTGTGTTACGGGAAATTTCTGATGAGAAGACCACTAGGAGGAAATATAAAAGTGAAATATATGGGCACCAGGAAAAATAATAAAAATAAAATGAAAAGTTAGCATTTTTCATTCCCCCTGCATCGTGATGCTGGAAGCATATAGTGATCGTCCTGTCCGTACTTCCGTATGTGACAAGGTTAAGTAGATTTTACAGTTTTTGTCTAGCACCAACACCGCTTACTACAACACTTGGATACTTACACAGTTGTTGCCTATGATCATTCCCTATCCACCCATATTACCCAACATCACTTTGACCTTGACCTAATTTGGACTTAGAATAATTTAAAAGTGCCATTTCTTGGTTAACTAGATTTTACCGTTTCGTGTAGCACCAACACTGCTAACTACAACACTTGGATATTTACACAGTTGTTACTTATGACCGTTCCCAATCCACCCATATCACCCAACCTCACTTTGACCTCGACCTTGACCAAATTTGCACTTTAAATAATTCAAATGGGCTGTTTTTTGATTAACTAGATTTTACCATTTAGTCTAGCACCAACGCTGCTTGCTACAACACTTGGATACTTGCACAGTTGTTGCTTATGACCATCCCCAGTCCACCCATATCAGGCAGTCTCACTTTGACCTTGATCTTGACCTAATTTGGAATAATAAATGGGCTACCCAGCACCAACCGGATGTATATTTTTTACTAATTCTCTGACTTTGAATAAAATTGTTCTTTATCATTGCCCCACCGCCCCACAGCCGCCGCCCCATCCTTGTTATATGTGAGAAGCTACCTGTAGTAGCCTTTTCTTAACTAGATCTTTCCTATAACAGGTGTAGTGTCTGTGACCGCAGCTTCAAAGAGGACTTCTACCTGGAGATGCACATGAAGTCGCATTCCGCATCAGCTGGGAGAACCACGTGTGAAATCTGCGGGGAAATTGTGGACAGAAAATACATCTGCAGTCATACAAATGAACATTACCAAGTGATCGCTGGAAATCCAACCTACAAACAGATTGGGAATAGAGTTAGTGAGATATTAAAGGGGCAGTGTGGCGTCTAAGCAGGGGGATGAGATATTAAAGGGGCAGTGAGGCGTCTAAGCAGGAAGAATGAGATATTAAAGGGGCAGTGTTACGTCTAAGCAGGGGAAATGAGATATAAAAGGGGCAGTGCGGTGGTTTAACAGGGGGAATGAGGTATTTAAAGGGCAATGTGGTGTTTAAACAGGCGGAACAAGGTATTAAAATGGCAGTGTGACATCTAAGATGGCAGGTTTTGTAAAAATGAAAAGAAAAAAAAGTTAGTTATACCGTAAATCTGTAAAGTGAGCAAAATACTTCAATAGACAAAATTATGACTTTGTATAGTTTTGCAATCTCTGTGAAGTATATATTTCAAAAAGAAAAAAAAAAGTTGATTGTATCTTTACGTATCTTTATGTTTATTCATATAGATTTAAATTATTTTTTTTAGCTTTTTAATTGATTTGTTAGGTTACTAATATTGTAAACACTGTGCAACTTATTAAGTACCAGACGCATTTATATAACCCCATTCTGACCTTCTGTCTTATTAATTGGACAACATTTGTATATTCTAGTATAACTTTGTATAAAAAGCTTCTAGTTTTCATATCATATAATTGTCCATCAATTTAGTACATTTACTGATGTAGCAATTGTTGCTATTATTTTAATTTTTTAGGAAATTTTTAATTTCATAGGAAACAAAGTTAATGTTAATAATATCAATAATATTTAACAATGAAAAACAAAGTAACATTTAAAGAAGTTAAAGTTCAAAGAATCTTATCTGGGCTTCCATTAAGGGAAGTTTGAAGTAATTTACTCCCAGTTTTTGTCACAGGACTTCCATAATTGCAGCCATGGAAGTTGCTTAACTTCCAAAATTTTCAGCCATGGGATTTCCATCATGTAAGGATGAACAAGTTAGAAGAAAAATTAAGTAATTTATCTAAGTGTTAACCTTTTTCAATGAATGAATTCGCATATACACACTTGATGAAAAAGAACTGGCATTAAAACACCTTGAATTGTAAACATTACTTAATTTCATTTCTGAAATGCTCAGGACTTGTGTAGTGCAATACTGTCAAAACTTCCAAATATTATGATCAAAACTTTCAAAATCAGAGGCCATGAAGTTCAATCTTCAGTTTTTAAAAGTTAATGAAAGCCCTGTCCTGTCATTGACTGTAATGGATTAGTATTTGAGAAAGAACGATACTATAATCAATAATAACATCAATAATTATGTAGTTTTACATTTATTTGGTGCATGCTGTTTTAATGCACGTCAACCAAAAATTGTTTCTTCACATTAGTTATCTGACTTACATTTACAGTTGTACATTGTTAGTTGATTTGTTGTGATGCAAATTGCCTATATGTAACAGTAACATTAATCTGTCTTTCATAGTGTTTTTGTCTTTTATGTTTATTTATGACTAACATGTTCAATATGAAAGATTTTTCATAATCGCATTCAATCACATGTATGTAGTTTTCCATAATTATTACATCAACATAAATTAACCACTACATCCAAACTACTTACTAATATGTACAACACTTGATCATAAATTAAATTGATTAACTATTTTATGATTTTTAAAGAGGGACTGTAGGATTTTGTATGAAAATTGTAATGTAAAACCATCAGTTGATTCTAGGGCTGACAGTATGTTGTTTAAATTACATAAAAAAATGTTAAAAATAAAACATCTTTAGAAATGCGTATTTAGAGAGAAATTTAAAACTAAAATAACACATTTCTGCACAGCGAACCATTATATACATTTATATACAGAATCTAGACGAGTCAGCTTGACTGTTAGCGCATGTGCAGTTCTTACTTTCTCATTCAAAACCGAATGTTATTGTAGCTGTTGCTGTACGATAAACTCCGGATATATTTTGCATTTTTTGATAAGAAATATAGTTTTGTAGATGTTGACGTTTTTTATGTCCTATAAAACGGCTTTTTGTTTGTGTGTAACGAAAGAGACCTGAAATAAATCTAAAAAATAAAAATCAGACTGTCCCTCTTGAAGTGAAATTATGAAATGTTTTTTTATTTTAGTACAACTACTCTAAACACACGCATAATTAATCATTTTCGTGTCAAACCCATGTTTTAATTAGCATTTCATATGCATAATATAACTTAATGTTCACTAATTAACCACTGTCATGTAAACTCACATTTATAGTTATCATTGCAGTTAAGTTACATTTTGTAATTTCATACCATTAATAATTTAACATGATACATTTGATAAGCATGGCAGCAAATACAAAGTAATTTACACATATGCGCAATACTTTACCCATTTCATGTAAAATCGCATGTTTTAATTATCATTACAGACAAATTTACTTGTCGTAACACATTCCCTTATAGAGTCTGTCACTACTCTGTAGACACAAATCAGTGAACGACAAATCCGTACCTTGAGCCTAGTGGATACCAATAATTTTCATTGGGCTTCTACAATTTCAAACTGCCCAATTTCAAACGGGCTACTATTAATTATTGTTGAATCTGTATTGAAGTATTATAGATGAGGTGTGTTGTGGGAAAAACCGGGCTCAATGCATAGGCGTAAAGTGTCGTCCATGTGCGTACTGCACAGGCTGATCCGGGACGTCACTATCTACTTTTATGGTATTTTCCGTTTTAACGAAGTCAATTCTAAACATAAATCCACTGTAGGCAGAAAATGCCATTCTGTATCAGCCTGTGCGGACTGCACAGGCTGATATGGGATGACACTTTTTGCACTTGCATGAAGTCTGGTTTTTCCATAACACACCCCATACATTTGTCTTAAAATATTGGGCTAGTAGTGCTACTGATGAAAAATTCTTCGCATTTTGTCATTTTGTGACTTTAACCCTGCATTACGTTTTATTGCCTTGCATTGTATTACTTTTTGTTGCATTGCCATTTCTTGACATGGTACATTACCATCGCATTTCCTGATATTACTTGCATTAGGTTAAAATACCATTGGATTTTGTAAAATTACCATTGAATTATGTTTACTGGTAGTTCCATTGTATTTTGTTACATTACCATTGCTTTATGGCACATTACCATTGTGCTTTATGGCACATTGCCATTGTATTTTGTTACATTACCATTGCTTTATGACACATTACCATTGTATTTTGTTACATTACCATTGCTTTATGGCACATTACCATTGTATTTGGTTAGATAATTATATGCATTACATTTTGTGACTTGCATTATTTTAAAATGCCATTGGATTTTTTCAAATTACCATTGGATTTTGATGGTAATCACCTTTTTGTAAATATGTAAAATTGACATTGTTTGACATACTGCCTGTATATAGGTGCATTTTGAGTACATTTGACAAATCTTCATTGCTGAAGGCGATCTCTGTAGATAATAGTTGTTTTGTTATGCCATATGAAATACATGTACGCTGTATCCAAAGGTTACGTTGAAAATCCAGTGTTCAAGTTTTTTTGTTATCCCGTTTGTTTTGCTTTGTACATTTTATTCTGAATCTCAATTTAGATTTGCTGCTTATACGTACATGTCAAAAAAAACAAAAAAACAACTGACATCTAAACATTGTAGGAGTTAAAAGAACAATGTATAGACTATGTGCAGTCTGTAGCAAATGTATGAATCAACAATCCACTTAAAGTAATAATTAAATTATTTCCTTCAAGACAATCATTCGTTGTTCCCCATTCTTGGTGATACTTCTTTGTCGGTTCAACATGGTGAGTTCAGTTTTTTGTTGATATCAATACAGATGCCACTGCTGGTGTCATAGTTGATGTAATCGCAGATGTCATAGTGAATGCCTTTGTTGATGTGACTGCTGATGTCATAATTTATGTCATTGTTGATGTCATAATTTATATCAGTTTTGATGTAATTGCTGATGTCATAATGAATGTCATCGCTGATGACATAGTTTATGTCAATGTTGATGCCATCGGTGATGTCACAGTTTATGCCAATGTTGATGTCATCGCTGATGTCATACTTTATCTCAATGTTGATAAATCGCTGATGCCATAATTTATGTCAATGTTGATATCATTGTTGATGTCATACTTTATGTCAATAATGATGTCATCGCTCATAATTTATGTCAGTGTTGATGTTATTTTTTAATGTCATCGCTGATACCATACTTTACAATGTCCATGTTACTTCAATGTTGCCAGTATATAAGTATTCTGTTGCCAGTGTAGTGTGTACTTTGTAGGACCGTTAGCCAAATACTTAAGTTTTAATGTACATGTTATAACTTTTGGCCGTCTACTTTTAATGTTCAATTGTTTAGCTGAACGTATATATGATAAAATCAAAAGTAATATTTCAATTAGTTTTTTTAATAAAACTTGGGGCTTTTGGCGCTTATGTTTTTTTCTTCATATTTCAAGCTAGAGTACCTATTTAGGAAACTTAAATATAAATGTAATGTTCATCCGTAATTTTGTTTTTAGTTCGTTTTGAGTTATATGGGCACTTCTGTATATACAAATGAAAACTAGTCGATGTTGTGATTAGAAATGATTTGGTTATACACTGAAAACAAATTTAAAAAAAAACAGCAACCATAAAACTGTTGTCTGTTATGTCGTGTACCTGTCTGTTATTTAGATATCCAGTTATCTTGTTATCTGAGTTTGCGCTAGCGGTATAAATCATTAAGTTTTACTAATAGAACTGAATCTCTTGCGCTTATTTCCTGTGTAGAATAAGTAATGTTTCAGTTTGAAACCTTTGAAGTTTACGAACCGTAGTGTCTTAAGAACAGAACCAATACTGTGGTGTCTTAAAAAGTCCACGAACCAGTATCATGACGTCTTAAATGTTAAATTACCAGTACTGTGGTGTCTTAATAGTCAACGAACCATACCATGGCGTCCTAAAAGTTAAATAACCAGTACCATGACGTCGTAAAAGTTAAATAACCAGCACCATGACGTCGTAAAAGTTAAAATGCCAGCACCGTGACGTCGTAAAAGTTAAATAACCAGTTCTGTGACAAAGCAAAATTTAATTAGCCAGTACCATGGCGTCGTAAAAGTTAAATTACTAGTACCATGACGTCGTTGAAGTTAAATAACAGTAATGTGGTGTATTCAAAGCCAACGAACCAGTGCCATGACGTCTTAAAATTAAAAAAAAAAACACAGTACTGTGGTGTATTCAAAGTTAAATAACCAGTACTGTGACGTCTTAAAAGTTAAATAACCTGTACCATAACGACTTTAAAGTTAAACAACCAGTACTGTTGCGTCTTAAAGTTAAATAACTAGTATCATGACGTCTTAGAAAGTTAAATAACCATGCAATACCATGGCGTCCTAAAAGTTATATAGCCAGTACCATGGCGTCCTAAAAGTTATATAGCCAGTATCATGGCGTCCTAAACGTTATATAGACAGTATCATGGCGTCCTAACAGTTATATAGCCAGTATCATGGCGTCCTAACAGTTATATAGCCAGTACCATGGCGTCCTAAACGTTATATAGCCAGTATCAATGCGTCCTAAACGTTATATAGCCAGTACCATGGCGTCCTAACAGTTATATGGCCAGTATCACGGCGTCCTAACAGTTATATAGCCTGTACCATGGCGTCCTAAACGTTATATAGCCAGTGTCATGCCTAACAGTTATATAGCCAGTACCATGGCGTCCTAAAAGTTATATAGCCAGTACCATGGCGTCCTAACAGTTATATAGCCAGTACCATGGGGTCCTCAAGTTATATAGCCAGTATCATGGCGTCCTAAACGTTATATAGCCAGTACTATGGCGTCCGAACAATTATATAGCCAGTATAAAGGCGTTTTCAAACTTCCACATTGTTGTATATCTTGATCATATTGCACAGGCTTATGTCTATAAACATTATGAATTAAGCATGTCAGAAGTTTTATTTTTTAAGCATTCATTGTACAATGTATATATAATTCAGGATAATAATATTTAGCAAATTAATTTCTTAGTCACCGGTGTGTGTGAATGCGGAAACCTCGGCAACGCATTTAGTCGAAATAAAAACAAAACCAACATTGTTTGGCTTGAGGCTATTGTAAACCGTATTTCGAAATTGAGTTATAGAAAATTAAAAAAAGATTAAGGCCGCCGTTACATGATTCCGTATCCGTATAAAAATCGAACACATTGAAAATCGTTGAACCGGTTCCATGTCTACCTATCCGTATCCGCATGTGCTTGTCCGTATAGTGCCTCCATATAGAATCGCTCGCTGAGCGATTTAATGCGGATACGGACAGCATACGGACGCCATGCAGCAAGACGAAGGGCAATGTGCATGCTGTGTAAACTATTTTAAAATATAGATATTGACTTATATATTATAAATAGTTCGCAATTTGTTAAATGCTAACATATTTAAGGAATTTGCTGAATTTGAAAATAAAACAACATGCTGTCATATGTAGAGACTTCGTTTGCATCGGTTAAATAATCATTAATTGTAGAGAATTTTTTTTTATTTCACCGCAATATCTAGCACTTAAAATGAGAATGCTCGTCTAATATTGA
The DNA here is from genome assembly GCA_027627225.1 of Congeria kusceri. Classification (NCBI taxonomy): domain Eukaryota; kingdom Metazoa; phylum Mollusca; class Bivalvia; order Myida; family Dreissenidae; genus Congeria; species Congeria kusceri. The sequence goes on from JAPFQT010000150.1 coordinate 307,419, forward strand.
CATTTTGATAGTCTCAGAATCAAACAGGAAGACAATAATAAACACACTGATACGGCTGCATGAAAACGGTCTTCCGATGTGAAATTTTGCGGATACGTATGCTGATACGGATCAGTATAAGGATACGAACACATGCATTTCGTTCGAAAAATTATTCATTCTTTGAAATTCCACCTTTTTTTATATGCTTTGAAATACATTTTTCAAGGATTGTGTTACACTGAGTATTATAAGTCGTTTAAACTATTATTTGAATGAATCAAACAAGTCTTTAGCTAAACACGAGACAATTTTACCAGCTTTTTTTAGCAATATTTACAGTTTAAACTTTCGAAAATGTAAACGAAGCAAACTTAAAACATGCCATTATTATAATCTTCTGTCCTGGCAAGTAGAAACGTCCTTAAAAAGTGCTCGATTTTTTCTTATAGAATATTTGTCCGAATCCAATGATAATCGGCACTCGTCTTAAAATATTGTCTTTCTAGAAACGAACTCCCGTGTCCAGTTGCTTAATTATAAAATTTTGTAACCACCGTTAACATTTGCATAAGTGATCTATGTTTGTATGTATTTAAGTTTAGTTAAAGGAATCATCTTTTTTTCATAAAACATTTATGACAGAAAAGTTTCAGATAAAACGTTTGGATACTAATATACATACGTATAATATTGGTACTGTTTATAAGACGTTATCGCGATTCGACATTCCCGTTACATTTAGTGCTTAGATCGGTAGAAAAAAGGCAACAAATACTTATTGGGAATATGTGGTAATATTATTTCTACAATAAAACGATAAAAAAGCATTCTTTATTCGATCTAAGTTCATAAGACAGCTGATCTATAAGATTGAAAAAAAATCTATCAAAGCGAAATAATTACCAATTATGTTTACTGGGTTGCCTTACTGTGACAATCAACTTGTTCAACAATTTCAAAAACATCCTCTTTCAATGTACGATGGTTATTCGGTAATTTTGAGAAATTATTAATTATTTTTGTTCATAGTGGACCAAAACTGGTATAATTTTAAAAGTGTAAGCTCGAGAATAACAGAAAATACAGTGCAAAAATTAATAACGACCAGTCATATCACGCGTCAAAACGCGGTAACCATAGCAACAAACATCCAACAAACCATATTCGTTTACTCGCATGAGTACAAAATGCAAATAGATACAACTGTCTTTATATAACCGTGACGTCATCTAATAAAGGTGATGCATTTAACACAGTTTAAAATCGCATCAGCAGTACCAACGCAGTGATCATAACAAAGCCGCTCGAGGCTGTGCAAAAACCGGCCTTATCCTGGGAGCCACTTCCTGTTCGGCCGCTCGATGCTCCACTGCCGCTACTTCCGCCTCCCGAAATTCCACCGCCATTACTTCCGTTTGACTGGGAACCGCTTCTATTAGATCCACTGCCAGATGTACCGTTTCCATTAGATCCACTGCCAGATGTACCGTTGCCATTAGATCCACTGCCAGATGTACCGCTACCATTAGATTCAGTGCCAGATGTACCGCTTCCATTAAATCCACTGCCAGATGTACCGCTACCATTAGATCCACTGCCAGATGTACCGTTTCCATAAGATCCACTCCAGATGTCCCGCTTCCATTAGATATACTGCCAGATGTTCCGCTTCCATTAGATCCACTGCCTGATGTACCGCTTCCATTAGATCCACTGCCGGATGTCCCGCTTCCATTAAATCCACTGCCATTCGTCCCATTACCAGATATTCCGTTACCAATATTTCCACTTCCGGTAGTTAGACCCCCATTACTTCCACCTCCCGTTTTCAAGTTGCCGTTACTTCCACCTCCAGTATTCGTTTGCGCCAAAGTTGTAGCAGCTTAAAATGAAAGATTATACTATTAAAGACAATGCACATTCTCGTCCGTGATATTTAAATAAATTTACTTTAGCTAATTGCGTTTAACTGATATTTTAATTTTTATATTATATGACTGCACGTCAGAATCTACACTTGATTGTATTTTTGGCATTTTAAGTTTATTGGGGGGGGGGAACATTATGTATATGACCCATGTCCGACATTGTGACCGTTAACAAAACATATGATTCGTCTACAGTGATAAATATTAACGAAGAAATGAAAAAGGAAATTCGATAGAAGCCAGACTTCACCGAAAAGTTTCCAGTAAAGAATCATTTAAACGACTCTACGATCCAGACGGTGATCCGGATGACCATAACAATCTTTCCATTTTGTTTATTGGCATTTTGCAACCTTTAAAGAACGACGGCCGAACGACGGACAGGCGGGCCGGCGGATAGGAGGTTTAGGATGTACGGACAAGCGGACGGACGGGAGGACAGGCAGACAATAAGACAGTACGACAGACATACAGACACACATAGACGGATGCAAGAACAGACACACAGACAGACGGAGACGGACGGACAGACAGTCGGACGGACGGACGGACAGACGGTAACAAAAGCATAACCTCCTTGGCAGCAGTAAAAATGGCCTACTTTTAAATCATATATTTCGCGGTGTCTAAATTTCGTGCATTTTTTAACAACAAATAGATAGCACGGTTTTA